>CBVK0100462226.1:0-12237 GCA_900067695.1 Picea abies
AGGAGACATTTTCATTTTGAATCACCTTGTACTTGAACATTTAAGTGGGGTAAAAGGAGGTTTCCCCCTCGAAGAGGCTTATTATCTGAAATTATCTCTTGTTCAAGGCGTTGAGTACTTTTTCTGAGGTTTTTCTATGCTATATTGATATTTGGTTCTTAACAGTATATATATCTATATTCAAAACCATGCATACTAACAGTTCATCACATCTATATAAACATAAAAATGGAATCTTGTTCCTTGCCTATGCCTCATTTCAACATACCAACCCTTTCAAAACGTAATTCAACATTTCAAAGGATTTTAACAAATGTGACAATTATTCATGGCCACCTTCATACCCAATGCACTCTTGCATTGTTTTCAAGTTTGTCACACTTTATGACCAGTTCTTGGCCATGGTGTGTTGAAATTTAACCAACCTTTTCCTCATATGGATTATTCATTTTCTTGCATTCTTACAGTAGGACCATACTACTTGCTATAGGCCGATCACGATCCCAAATCAGTACACCTGAACTCAAAAGTTTCACATGAATTCATTTAAGCATTCTTTGATTGGCCAATGCATTCATGACATATCAGTTCATGAATTCTTCCAAGGGTTACAAATAGTGTTTACTACTAGAGGTTCATACCTCCATCATTCAAGTTCTCTTCATGAATCATACCTTACTTGGGTACCCAAGGCATACAACTGCCTTTCAAAAGTTCATGCATAACATTAAGACAGTAAAATATTTCAGAAGGGGTTCTTACCAAATCCCTTCATACCTTGTGCCACATAGGCATGAATATCTTTATACCGGTTCTTGGCTACTAGCACCCTCTTTCTGATTTTTACCTCATCAGCAGTGCTTTATGGGGACTTTTACAGCCCTGTCAACAATCTTTCAACCGCATCCTTCTCCTAGTCATCCTTTGCTTGAGGTTGCCTATCATTGGCAATTGTCTTCCTCATTAGCTCCAATTTCTTTCTATACAAGCATGGATCATCATAGTCACAATTACATTAGTTGTAATATTAAACCAAATTCATGTATCATAACATTCGAATTCATAAAACATATTCAGAATGTCCTAGCATATCTTTATGCACTTCATCACATTATCCTCAAATGTTTCCACAAGTGCAACACAAACAAATTTTGATTGTATCTTCAGCAATACAATCCTTATCACTATGGTGTCAAAACCTTTTTACTTTCATTAGCATGCCATCTTTCTCATCCAAGAGAAAACATAATACTTAGCAAGGAAAGAATTGAGGACTCTCCCCTTCTTCCAACTCTTTTTACACCGCCTGTGACTTTTCAACCCAGTCAAGTTATCTCTAAGGCCTCACTGCCTTTTCTTAATCATGGCTTCAACCAAGCCTATTCAGTTAAGCATACTCATTTATTCATTTAATCATACTCAGGGGGTTTACTTTCCTTTTACCAACTATACCAGTTTCCACAACTGCTCTTTTAATCCTACGGCTCTGTTAAACAATTTAGGGTTCTTAGGGTGAGGAAAGTGTTCCTCCTTTTCTCCCCCTTTACTTATGCAATCTACTTCTTATTGTGATCTTTCTGCTCTTTTCCTAAGCAGCCTTGGGTTAGGCTCATCCTAACTCTTAGGATACATCAGCATGCTTTAATAGAAAAATATTTTGCCCATAATGAATCATGAACCTGTGCATCTGGCATGTTACCATTCGGTTATCAGAATGGTCAAGATTCATTATTAGTCTTCTATTCATTACATGATGTTTTTCAAAATGTAATTCAGGATTCTGGTATATATATCTATATATACCAGAATGATATAAGCTTGTCGCTCACTGCTTAATTCTCATAAGTCATTAAGGTTGTGACTTTGTTTTCCTGACAGAGTCTTCACACAATTCCTCCACAGGGAACTCCTTCAGCATGCAACTTCCTTATTGCATATCCATCACTATTTGTGATGGCCTCAATCGTGAGTTAGCTTTAGCAGTTTACCAAATATCCCATAAGGAATATAAACATGCATATGTGTCATGTACCCAAATTATGTATCCATACATATTCTGGTTTTGCCAACTTACATCATACATGTGCATCACTTGCACGTTTAATATCATTCATACCTAACTGGTATTATTCTCAGGCTTCATATTAGGAAGCTCCATAATGCATTAAACCCATGTACTTAAGAATAATTAAACACATATAAGTATTCATCATGCTAGCTTATTGCTTGCACTTTTTCCATGTCATTCACACACATGGACATATCAGGCTTCTATATCCTTTTCCCAGGGATCTTCCAATCATCCTTATGATCATGTATACACATTCATGTATAAGTAGGTGCATCTCTTGCACCTTTTTACCTCATGCATTCACTTGATAGTTTAATTACATAATTAGTGTCCTTTAGTTTGAGATTTCAATCACTTACAGGACTAATCTCACAATCATATCTCGTATTGATGTTGCCTTTTCTCAAGGCAATAACCAACCAAGGTCACTTTTCTCTTTGTGCGACAACGTCTAGCAAGAAAATCTTCTTGCCTCAGCGTCCATAGGGTTTTACCCATCTCACTTTTCTCTGATCATGAGGAGTTATATACTCCGATTTTAATATAGATCAGTAACTATAACTGCCAGGGATCCTACATGATCCTATCAAATTCATTTAAGCCCACAAAGGTATTAACCATCATATAATCTACCATCATCAGTGCCTGAAGTTCCAACTGCACATGCTTAGAAGCAGTGTTATGAACACCAGGTCATTCATCCTTCGAGCTTCAACTAATCTTGGTAAAACCCTGCCACCTTCAGTTATCCACATTCAAGTCTTATTATAAATTTTAATTAGCATATCCCTACTCTGGTAAGAGTAGTTATCACTTTGACAAAGGACTAAAGAAATTCTTCTGCTGAAATTCAACAAGAATTCCCAAAATCGCAGGTTCATTCTGCAGTCCTTCTCCTCAAGGATTAAATGCAGATAACAATACCTCCTTACATGAATCATACATGAGCCCAAGTAGGCCAAGTGTTTTAACCATGCTTTGATACCAATTTGTAACACACCCACGATGGGGCATAAAAAATTTTGCTTTTCTTAAAGGATAGATTCTTCATCCATGGTTTCTAATTTGGGAAGTTGGGGAACCAGTATGACCTCTCAGTCAAGGATCTCTGATTCTGAAGCCAACGACTCTCTGAGACCCTGATGGTCTTTCTCTGTAATTAAACACAGACCCTTTCGACTTCCAGGTGCAAGTCTAATGGTACCCGCAACCTTCCCTTCGCACTTGGAAAATCTCTAAGTTTGGGCGCTAGCCCCTTTTCTGATAAGTCCTTCCTTGAGGTGACCTTGGGTGATAACCTTACGCAAACACACAATTGTGGGTGCGGCCAAAGGCGATTTGAAACCAAACTACCTTTCGGCCGGCAATTCTCCTTGAGCCTCCATGTGTCCTTTCTTCAAAACCGTGCTTTGGATTGCATCCCACCCTCAACTTTTTAAAGTTTGTGCATCTCTGATTCCCACAATCCTACAGGAATGTCGATCTCACAATCTTGACGTGCCTCTAAAATGAAGGCTCGGATATATCCCTTTCAAAGATGCGGATCAGATATGACCTCTTGCAAATCAACGGCTATGATTTGTTTTGGAATTCCGGACTTCAAAATTCTCAAGTCTCAAACTTTCCTTTCTTCCATACGTCAATCTTTCGGAGTCGACGATTTGCAGACACATGTCCTTATCAATCAGTGGCTTTGCCTCTGCTTCGGGGGTTTGACCTTTCAACTAGATCAACAGCCATCCAGTGCCTTTGCTTAATCAACGATCTAGATTTCCTTCGGGTCTCCAGACTTCTGAGATCTCAAATCTCAAACCTCACTTCCCCTCGAAGTAAGCGGATTCCTACCATGTGTCCACTTGAATCGGACGGTTGAGGCTTGCTTTGGGTCTTTACCCGGAATCTATAGATTTATGCCACCTGTTCTCTTGATCTGATGGCTATGAATTACATCGGGACTTTGCCCAGAATCCACCGATCTACGTCACATCTCTTCTGGATCAGACGGTCCAGATTCACCTTAGACGATCTGATGCTTGAGATTTACTTCAAATTATATGATGACTAATATCTACTTCAGATGATTGGATGATTGAGATTTACTTAGGCTCTCCGACTCTCTAGACTTCGAGAGTCTCAAATCTCAACTGAAAACTCTCGAACAGATTTCTCTAGAGTCCATGATCTGTCGCCACGCATCCCTCTCGATCTGGCGGTCCAGATTCACTTCGGGTCTTCGGGGTTCAAGAATCTCAATTCTCAACTGAAACTCCAATGCAATTTACCCGAAGCTTGTGATCTATCACCATGTGTCTCTCTGGATATAATGGTTCAGAGACCTTCGGCTCTTCGGCTCTTCAGCCCTTCGGTGCTTCGGCGCTCCAGCTCTTCGGTACTTTGGTGCTTCGTCTCTCCGACTCTCCGGGCTTCAGGAATTTCAAATCTTATGCACCCATTTCTCCGAAGTACTTTTACCCAAAATACATGATCTCCTAACACGTATCCCCTGGCGATCAACAACCAAGATTTACTTCGGTTATTTGTCCTCCTCCTTGTCCACAAACCTCTGAAATTGTGGATATTACACCACGTATCAACCCTGACGTTAGACGGTTCTGATTGACTTCGAAACTTCGAGACATCACAAGTCCACTCTCATGTGCACTTTCAAATGGTTAGGCCTTGTGCACTTTCCTTGGGATCTAATGACTATTGTTCCTCGTGCTCAGATCTAACAGCACAAATCTGATATCCTCTTGCGCGCTCTTCTAATTGTTTGGACGTGGATCCTATCGGTCCAGATCTTTCACAGTGCTCGATCCAATGGTCATTGCTAGTCCTCCTCCTAAGCTTTCGCTTTCTTCCCTGACTTGGAAGATTTAAGATGTTTTGAAGGTATCAACCTTTGATTTACTTCCTGTGAACCCTGATGTATGGGTCTCGACTTCTGCTTCCCTCCTGAGCTTACAAACTTGAAACAAATTCGCCTCTTGGACCTCATCTGCGCTTCGGAAAAGCACTACTATCTTCTGAGCTTGGTCCTTAGGGAATTTCAAATTCCCACGTACTCCTTCTGTTAATCTGCTCAGACCAGATTGATGGTCCACGACCTTCCTCGATCCAACAATCCACATCACATTGCAATTTCCAGTTTCGTAAGTTTAATCACACCAACACGCGATTCTCCCATCGTGCTAACTCCGCACTCATAGATCCGACGGTCAAGGTGGGTCCTGATAGATCCTTGGATCTACGGTCCAGATCGCATCGCGACTTTGGGTTTCGGAGGATCCATCCCCTTCACGATGATTACCAGCATTCGTCGATCTTGCGAAGACTGAAGGAGTCGAGGTGTTAACGCCTACGCTCATTCTTCCAATCTAGCGGTCGTGACAAACCTTGGATCCTCCTGAAAGATCTCGTCCGTTCATATTCCAAATGAAAGGATATTCCCTTTTGATACATGAATCTCACTATCCTTCCTAAGATTCGTCAGTTATGAAGGATTTAAGAGTGTTGTGCTCTTTCTTCTGAACTTAACACTTAGAAGGGTCTTCTGCACAACTCTTGCGCTTCTTCATCAAGTCTAGAACTTAAGTGGTTCCTAGTCTCTTCTTTCGTCGCAGAGAGCCTGTGCATATCTACACTACCTCTCCTGAGCTTAACAAACTCTGTCCTCCAAGGGACTCAGAATGACTAAAAGGGTCGACATGCATACATGGAACTATGCCCACGGTCGATGAACTCACAGTTCGTGGCTCTGGCTTAAGCCACCACAGGACGCAAGCATTTGAGATATAAAAACATGTCCAATTCATACAATTTCCTACTTTCCTAATTACACAATCAAACAAACACAAAAAGGGTACAGTATAAATCATTAAGCAAACATATACATCCCTGCAACATTCATAGGATATCCAACTTTAATTCACAGTACCACTTAAATACACAATATATGTGATTACTTATCTATTATAGGTGGTAGCCAACTAACTGACTATGGGTGTTCATCCTTCCACCTGACCATAGGCTCAGAGGCATTCATTCTTATCACTCTGGCCACCCTCGTGCCAAGCCATGATATCACCAAGGAACTCTTGCAGGTCTCAAGGATTCCTTCTATGTTTCAGCTTCCGCTCGAGTTCAATACCTTCAGTTGATGAGATTGATCTTGAGTACTTGGATGATTTAAAGGAAGATATCATCCTAGACAGAAGGACGAGGACTTCACGCAGGGGTGATGTTAATTATCTTCGAGTAGGCTTAAAGGGCACACATCCAAGCAAGGCAAAGTGAATTGAGAAGGACAAGGTGCGGGAACTCTTCCCTCACTTATCTGTTGATTGATTAAATCATTTGGTGGTCCAAAAAGCTCTCAGTGGGAAGGCGTGATCCAAAAAGGATCCAGAGAAGACTAAGGACAACTCAGAATTTGGAGAATCAACTCAGGAAGCTCGGAATGGCCTCAACAGACAAAGAAAAGGAAGAAAATCAAAGCCCTCAAAAATTAGTAAAATTGGCATCATCGTGAAGAGCGTGTCACAAGATTTCCAACAGCATAAATGTCTCATAAAACGGAGTTACGGATCAAAAGATATCTACGGTCAAAGTTTTGGTCAACCAAGTCCAGTCAGCATTCGTACCACTGACATCAACATCAGTATGGATGACGTCAACATCTGTACAGTTTATGTGGCACACACAAAGGGCAACACATGTCATGTTGATGTCATCATGGTGACATGGTAGAACCAGAGGTTGCCACATGTCACTCGTTTTCGGCATTTTCGGGTCAACATGTGGACCAATGAGGAAGTGCCACGTGGCAGACTATACGGGATGTGGCAAGTGATGTGCCAGGTTGATGTGGCAGGATGACATTGTAGGTGACATGGCAAGGTGACTTTTCAAGTAGATGGCATGGGCCAATGGTTGGTTTCTACGTGGCCCAGTCATGAGATGACACGTGGCAACAGACAAATGACCAATGAGGGCTCGAAACTGGATTTTCAAAAATAAAAAAAGGCCCACCAAATTTGGCGGAGTCTCGCCAAATCTAGTAGCCAAACTTCTGGTTCCGACAAATCGAAACAAACAACTCCAAACTTGGCGGCGATTCCAAACTCATATACATTGTTATAACTATAAGCCCAAAAGGGGAGGCCTATGGGCTCGATCCCGGGACCCCCCCCTATCCAAACTCCTTACAATAGTCTTTGCCAATCGTTAGTCCAATGGGCTTCGTTGGTCAATTTGCCTAGCATTTAATTTAAATGTTGAAGTTTACCCACGGATCGAGGAGGGCACTCGATGATATGGTCGAGCACAAGTTTCGAGACAAAGTGCAAGGAATTAATTGTAGGTTGCAGGCATGAAAATCGAGACAAGATTTCTCAAGGAGCTCGAAGTTCCAAAGCTGGAATGAGGCATGGAGACAGTCACTTTTAGGTAATTCAACACCACAAATTCAATGGTGTTGTATGTTTTCTTATATGAGCAAAGCTTCTACAACTTAATTATAGAATGAGGTATACTTATGTATTTTGCCAAATTCTTTTGTTGAGTTAATAAAGAGGCCTACCCATCTGAGAGCAGGACCTAGAGACATAGTCCACCAGGGACAAACTCCGTTATCAAGTTTTTTTGTTCATATTTGATGCTTATGTCTCTTCATTATTGAGTTTTTCCTTCTTTATGATGCACTTTAATTTATGCTCATTTAACACAATTCTTTATAAGTCACTTCGATGAAAAGATCCTGGATCATGTTGGTATCAGAGAAATCATCTTTGACTTGAATTGTTGAGTGTGAATTCTTACTAGGGCCAAACATAAGCAAGGTGAAGGAACTATTAAGACTTTCAATCCCAAAGTTGGTCGTGCATCCCGAAGGAAGAAAACTGCAGAAGAGGACAAGCATGATGAACAAGAGAAAAACTTCCATATGGTCTTTTGTCGCATGTCATAAATGGTTGAGTGCATGTATGGAGACTACAAGAAGAGGATGAAGAAGAAAGGGAAGAAAAAGGAAGCACAAGCTGATGATAATGCTTCAATAAATCAAGGGGTTGGAGGAGACCCTCCTGAGCCTCCATCTTCACCATCAAGTTCTATCTCTTCTTCCTCTAAGCATTCTCATCATTCTCATCATTCTAGCCATAAAGCTTCTTTTAAGAAACCATTATTAAATCTTGATGTAAATTTTGATTTACCTATGTTTAATGGAGATGCTAATCCTAAAAATCTAGATAATTGGATCTGACTGGTTGAAGTATATTATCGTGTTCAATAGATTGATGAAGAGGGAGTTAAAGTGAAATTGTCTTCTCTTCGGTTGGAAGGAATCGCTCTCGTATGGTGAGAGAAAAAACTGCAGGACGGAAGTAAGTGTGGTAATGTTATTTCCTCATGGTTGGAATTTAAATCAACGATAAGGAAGCAATTTTATCCATTGGGTTGTTTACATAAAGCAATGATGGAATGGAAAACTTTAAGACAAAGTAAAGGTCAAGATGTACAAAGTTTCACAGAAGAATTTAGGAAGAAATCTCTTGCATTAAACATTCCTTTGGATTCTTATGAAACTTTAATAAAGTATATTGGCACACTTCACGGTTAAATTCGTCATACTTTTCTATTGTTTAACCCCACCAGTCTTGACGAAGTTTGTGTGCGAGCCACTCACCTTGAGAACAGGGGAAAGCATGTTCAAGAAGATCCCACAAAGAAACCTTCCAATATCCCACATAAGCAGTTTAAGAAGTTTAAAAGGAAGGATAAGAAGACCACCACTGTAAAGAGACAAGAAGGAAAACCATATTGCAGTCATTGCAAGAAAAGTGGTCACGATGAGGAACATTGCTGGAAACTACATCCAGAGAAGAGACCGAAGTAGTTCGGTGGAAAGGGGAAGACAAAGACTGTTGCTACAGTACAACAAGATCTTGGTTCTGATTCAGGAGATGAAGGAAAGTTCACAGCAGTTGGAGTACAAGGTAAAGATTCCCTTCATGCTAGTTCAAATTCCAATAAGGAATCTCATGATGATGAAAGAAAGAGGAATGAATTATTTCATATAAGAGTTGTATCTAAACACACTAAGATAACATTGTTTGATCTGGGTTCTCAAGTAAACTTGATATCTGAAGCACTTGTCAAAAATATGGGTCTTGAAACTAAACCACATCCAAAGCCCTATCCCCTTGGTTGGGTTTGTGATAAAGAAAAACTTAATGTCACCAAGCAATGTAGGGTCAGATTTGTCATTGCTTCAAAGTTTATTGATGAAGTGGATTTGGATGTTGTATCGCTTGATATATGTGGCATAGTGTTGGGGAGTCCTTATCTTTATGATAGAAAATTAGTCTTCTTTCGTCATGAGAACAAATATCACCTTACTAAGGGGGGAGTGGAATATATTGTTAGAGCCCACATCATGAGGGTAAACAAAACACTTGTTAGTGCAGGACAAATGAAGAGACTCATAAACACTAATAAGAGATATGTACTCATGGTCATAAGGGAGAAAGATGTCGGAACATCTGACGCTTTCCAAGGATGTGATCCTTCTCGTAAGAAAGAATTAATTGATATTGTTTCGAAGTATGATGATATTTTCCAGGAACCAGATGGATTACCTCCTAAGAGGGAAATCCAACATGAAATACATCTTCAACAGGATTCCCCTATTCCTAATGTGGGCATGTACAAGATGTCAGTTGTAGAGATGACAGAGATCAAGAAGAAGGTACAAGGATTATTGGATCAAGGGATCATCAGGCCCATCTCATCTCCTTGTTGTTCTTCGATTGTGATGGTGTCAAAGAAAGATGGCACATGGAGAATGTGTGTCGATTACTGGGCCTTAAATAAAATCACGGTGAAAAAGAAATACCCTCTTCCTTGTATAGATGATTTACTTGATCAGTTAAAGAATGTTGTTTATTTCACTAAGTTTGATTTGCGTAATGAATACCATCAGATCAGGGTTGCATAACAAGATGCATGGAAGAGTGCCTTTAAAACCAAAAAGGGATTGTTTGAGTTGTTAGTTATATCATTTGGGATTTGTAATGTTCCGACAACCTTCATGTGTGTGATGAATGATGTGTTCAGGCCATTTCTAGATGATTTTGTGATTGTATATTTAGACGACATTCTTATATTTAGCAGGACTTGGGATGAACATGTAAGGCATGTAAATAAAGTACTGGATACTTTGCAAATGGAAAAGTTGTATGTAAAATTGTCCAAATGTGAATTTGGTAAGACTGCACTTGTGTACTTAGGTCATATTGTAGGAGGAGGACAATTGAAAATTGATCCTTCCAATATTGATGTAATTGTAAATTGGCCTGAGCCCAAAAGTGTAGTCGAAATACAGAACTTCTTAGGTGTAGTCCAGTATTGGAGGAGATTCATTTCAAACTTATCCTTTATAGAAACTCCTTTGCATGCCTTAACCAGTGTGAAGAACACTTTTCAGTGGGGAGGAAAGCAACAAAAAGATTTTGACACTTTGAAGGAAAAGATCAATACCACACCAGTATTAGCATTGTCAAATCTTCAACAACCCTTCAAGATAGAGACAGATGCCAGTGGATACGCCATGGGTGTAGTATTGATGCAATATCGTACGCCGATCTATTACCACTCTGAAACGTTTAACCAAGTTGTTGTTAACTATCCTACATATGATAAAGAGTTGTATGCATTAGTTCAAAGCGTAAAGAAATGGAAGCACTACTTGTTAGGGAAGGAAACAATCATACATACAGATCATCAACCCTTACAGTATCTCCAAGCGCAAACCAAACTACAACAATATTGTCATTACAGATGGATGGGTTTCCTACAACAAGGTAGTTGATATGCTTTCTAGACCTCATATTGTTGCTTCTATTATTTTGAAGAATGCTTCTTTATCTCATGATATCTATGTGGAACAATATGCCATTGATGACGATTTTAAATAAGTAAATGAGAAGCTAACCCATGGTGCACAGGTAGAGTACTATTATCTACAGGGAAAACTACTCTACCATCTTGGAAAGTTATGTATTCCTACAAGTGTGTTACGAGGAAAATCTCTCTATGGCTAGGGGTAAACCACAATAGATGGAAATGACTGCAGAAATCAACTCTAATATCAGGTATGCTATATAAACAAATATGCTAACAAGACAAGATAAAGAGCCTTCCTTGTCCAGACGTTCGATGAAGTCCACCATTGAGCACTTGACTCAAAGAAATACACCTGCAACTTTTCCTCAACAACCAAGAAATGCAAGCATATGGTGATAATATATAATGCTAGCACATTCAATAGCATATTCCATCAACATTCATAACAAATATTCCCATGGAATAACAATTCAAATATTTGCAAGATATTAATTGGATGAGAAAAGAGTATTTATATTAAAATGTAATCAGCAGAAGTGAATGAATTACAAAATTACATGTCGACACGGTTCGAAACCGAGAAACTAAGTCCCTTCCAGCTGGGTCTCCACCACTTCAATCTTCCACCAAAGGCAAGCTCAGATAAGAGAGACAATGAGGTTCTCAATCAAGTAGGGAAGAGCTTGGGGGCTAAACAATGTGTTCATACTTAAAAGGATAAAGGGATGCAGACTCAATATGAAGTGAATAATTTCTCCAAACTTTTCTCTCAAAGTTGAATTCTTCTCTTCTTTTCCATAGCTCGGATTTGACCCATTTATAGCCTTCAAGTGGAACCGAAGGGTCGAGTCGGAACGTTTCCAGTATATGTAAGGTCAAGGATCATGGATCTCATGACATGACATGGAAACCCGGCACCATTTTTTAATTGTGGGCAGAAAACCAAATGTACGTGGGTTGTAGTGGTACAACCTGCGTATACGCATGTTGTATAATAGGTAGGGCGCGTATATGTGGAAAAATATTGTTTTTAGCTCCGGGATTTGAAAAAAGGGACTTCAAGTCTGCATAGGGAAATGGAAAAAGGCCTTCTGAGCAAATTTGCATAGGGTGAGGCATATCTTGCTATAACAAAGTGAACAAGTCCATGTAATACAAGAAGCTCACACTTCTCTTGTGTTTAGGCATTTTGGGGTAGGAAAAACTATGGCTCATCTACAGAGGTTTTTTTACTGGCCTGAGATGAAAGAAATTGTAACTAA
>CBVK0100462227.1:0-12236 GCA_900067695.1 Picea abies
CCCCTTGTGGGTTTTTCCAGCGTCGAAGTTAGACCGAAAATATTTGTGTCTAATATTTTCTGAGTTTTGCATATTGCTGATATTTAATTTCTGCATTGAAAACGATGTTCATAATCCTCATGTTTCAGTTGTGAAATTTATTTTCTGTTCAGAAATTTATTTTCTGTTAAGTTTTTTAGATGCTGAAACACCGCTGTAGCTTATGTTGAAACACCAGGCTATAGCATAAGCTGAAACACAGTGCTGAGCAGATGCTGAAACACCAGGCTATAGCATATGCTGATGCTGAAACACCGTTGTGAGCAGATGCTGAAACACCAGGCTGTAGCATATGCTGATGCTGAAACACCACTGTGAGCAGATGCTGAAACACCAGGCTGTAGCATATGTTGATGTTGAAACACCGCTGTGAGAAGATGTTGAAACACCAGGCTGTAGCATATGCTGAAAGAGTGTTGAAACTGAGTTTGGCATTTAAATTTGACTGAAAAATCAGCGAGACTGAAACTGGGTTGGGATTTTGAAAAATTAACAACATGTTCTCTTCATGTTCCTGTGTATTGGGACATTGATCTATAGATAAATTTACACCTAAAGTAATAGGAACCCTGATCGGTCTATATTCTTGCATATTAAACATATGGAATATTCTCTTGACATGTTTCATATGATTTAATTAGAGTTTCCTATTTTCCCAATATCTTGCAATTTCCATGCCAAAAATGAAATTTCTACCACTAATATCCTGTGTGTCAAATTTGGAGGACAACTGAGTTTTCACATCCTGGATAATCTCCTTCTTGTTTCCTATCAACAACATATCATCTACATACAAGGCCAAATAAATAATATGATCACAGAATAATTTGGAAAACATATAGTGATTGTATTTGTTCCTTATGAAGACAAGTCCCAATATAGAAGTATCATATTTTTGGTACCACATCCTTGGTGATTGATTTAACCCATATAGGGACATTTTCAACCTAAATACGAACTCTTTCTTTACCTTAACTATAAATCCTTCTGGCTACTTCATGTATATTTCTTCTTTCATATCCCTATGTAGCAATATTGTCTTAACATCCATATGTTTTACTTCAAAATAAACAACAAAAACTACATATACAAGAAATCTAATGAAGTTAACTGGGAAACAGAAGAAAAAATTTCACCAAAGCCAATTTGATCTACCTAGGAATAACCTTTTTCTAATAAGTTAGCTTTGTATTTCTCCACTTTGCATTTTTCATTCAACATCTTCTTAAATACCCATTCTCTTCCAATGGGATTTATTCCAACCAAAAACCCCACTGGATCCCAAGCCTAATTCATGTCCATGGATTCTATTTCTTCAACCATGGACATTTTCCATAGTTTGTTTTCCTTTGAATCCACTACGTTCCTAATATTTCTAGGATCATAATTAGTAATAAACAAAGGAAAATTAGAGAAAAATTAGGTGGAGTATACCCTTTCAATTTCCTTCTTTCTGGAACAAATCTCATCAATAGCGTAGTATGAGGTTCTTCCTCTTCTTATTCATGTTCTTCTATATATTTTGATTCATTTTCCTTCAATTCAAGCTCTACTTTCTCTATATATTCCTCCCTAGGTAGGACATCTTGTTTGAAAACATATTTGATTTCTCTAAATACCACATCTTGACTATACACTACCTTCTTAGTTTATTGGTTCCAAATCTTATAACCTTTCAAACCATCTCTATAGCCAATAAAGATACATGCTTCAATGTTTTTATCTATCTTCTATTTTTCTTTGGAACATGTACATAGGCATCATATACAAATGCCTTGAGATATGTAAGAGAGGGTTTCCTACATGTCCATACCTTGTATAGATTCTTGTCATCCAGAGTTGATGAGGGTTATTGATTGATCAGGTAACATGTAGTACTCATTTCCTCTGCCCAAAATTCTTATCCTAACTCAGCACCACCAAGCATGCACCTCGATTTTTCCATGAGCGTCATGTTCATCATTTTTGCAACTCCATTATGCTGAAGTGGTTATGAAGTATTATTCTTCCTTAATATACCACAATTATTACATAATTGTATGAATTCATTTCCACATAATTCTACACCAACATCTATCTTGAACACCCTAATTATTTTCTCTATCAGATCCTCCACAAGAGCCTTAAACTCTTAAATTTTGTCAAAGACTTCATATTTTTTCCTAGGGAAATAAATCCATGTATTCCTTGAGAATTCATCTATAATTGATAAATATTACATATTTTTACGAAGTGATGGAACCAACATAGGTCCAAACACATCAGTGTGCACCAACTTTCCATCTTCCCTTGTAGCATCAAAGGAAAGTCTTACACAATTCATCTTCCCATATAAGCATTGTTCACAAAAATAAAAATCCAAAGAGTAATTAGACATACCTTCAACCATACCTTTATCATGTAGTACTCAAAGTCCCTTTTCTCCTATATGACATAGTCTTTGATGCCATAGCATAGTGTTTTATCTGGAGACTATATAAGTCTTTCCTTCCTTAGCTCCAATCTCAGGAACAATGGAATTGTTTCACCTATCACTAATAGTGCTTCCCAACAACTTATAAAGAGTTCCAATCCAATCTCTCTTGAAAAAAACCATTGCCCCTCGAACCATCCTACATGTTTCCTTTTCAAAATATTATTTTTATACCTGCATCGTCCATCTTACTTATAGAATTCAAATTCTTGACCAATATTGAGATGTGAAGAACACTAGGGAGTTTTCTATTCCTACCACTCATGAGCTTAAAATTGAATTTTCCTTATCCTATTATTTTTGTTATCAAGTCATCTCCTATAAAAACATCATCGTTAACATACCTTTCATATTAGAAAAACCACTCCCTATGAGGAGTCATATGGAAGTATGCACCTAATTCGACCAACCATGCCTCATGATATGCATGTGTTCTTAAATAATCTGAGTACACATCCCCTCCTCCATATGTGGAGGTTGTTTCTTCTGTAGAAAAGGCATTATTATTTCCCTTCCCTCTCTCAACACTTTTGGATCTACTTTGTTCCTTGTAATTCCATTCTTTTCCACATCTCCATCATACCTATATAAATTTTCTTGGAGATTTAGATCTCCCACTCAAGACTTATTTCTAATTCTTTTCTGGGAGCATCCTCTTGCAAATAAGGAATTTGTTCTCTGGATTTCCATTTTTTTCGACCTCATCTCCTCCAAAAACAAGGATGACACCACATCATCAAAACTTAAAGTACTTGCATTACTACCTATGGCCAAAACTAGGCTATCCCATGAGTCTGGTAAAGAGACAAAGAAATTGATACACTTATATTCATCAGAAATATTAATATCAACAAACAATAATTGAGTTACTACAATATTGAAGGCATTCAGATGCTTTGTCACCGAGCCTCCATCTTTCATCCTTAGGTTGTACAACTTCTTCCATATGATTTTTTTTTACTAGGGACTCATAATGATACAAATCCCCTAAATTATTCCATAATTCCTCAGTTGTATCTTCCCTTGACACATTTGGTAATATTGAATCTTAGAGACACAACCGGATTGTGCTCTTTGCCTTCTGATCCAATTTTTCCTAGTCTTTTGTTGATGTTCCTATAGGTGCATTTCTTGGATCCACAATCACCCATTGATATTTTTATACCAACAAATATTCCATGTTGAGCTTCCATAACTCAAAAAATTTCCCATTAAATTTATCGATCTCTATTTTTGAATTTCTCGACATTTCTTTTCGCCACAAGAATCGATAATACAAAGCTTCCAGTGTAACAAGCTCAATCAAAGACTTGAGTCAAACCCCTAGCCATAGAGGCATCCCCCTAAATCTAATAACCTCTCTGATACCAAATGCAAGTTTTAAACCTTTTACAGTAATGTAATGCACACAAAGATTATTAAAAATAGAAAAGAACACAATTGCAATTGCGCATATACACAAAGATTTACCCTGAAAACCCTAACCGAGAAAACCAAAAATCTATTTCGAGACACACCTCTAATTCTTATTCATCATCATACAACTTCAATTTTTATAATTAAATATATATAGGATCCCACAACATCCAAAAAGGCATTGTCTATGTGTTCTAAAAAGTGCTTCTTTTATTGGAATCATGTGATATAAATTTGCACAAAATCACTATTTTTTGTTGTTTAAAATCCATTTCTAAATGCAGAAATGGAATCAACATGTTGAAAAACCCTTTGGGAACTCTGAATATACAAAAATAATGACTCAAAACTATGGATATAATAATTTATCGCTAGATTTCGGGCAAATTTCCTCGAAAAATATGGCCGGGAAAAATTCTTTTTGTATAAATTTTAGACTACAACCATCCAAAAACCAATAATCCATTGAATGAGATTAGACTACAATCCTAATTATTTAATTGAAATTAGAAAACCATTGCCTAAGGCGCAAATTCACCAATGCACCACAAAATCGCCAAAAGGGAAAACAATGTTTAGAAAACCACTAAAAATAGATGAAAAAAATTCCAATTTTGTTTTAGGGGCTTCGCCTCCTTGCAACCCATTTCACAAGAGGGGAAACCACCCCAATGTGACCCCTCACCCCCTCGACCACACATGCGGTTGGTATTGAAAAGAATATAACACATATCCAATACTATAAAGATACCAACAAATCACATTCTATCTTATGGGATAGAGAGTGGGATGAATTGTATTTCCTAGGTGGACCTCAATGCCTTAATTATTTTGTGGAAAGCACTTTGTATTTTAGATAAAAAAAAAAGGTCACAAGATGATATAATAAAAATGAAAGTTTGAGATGTATATTTATTCATAACCCAAGTGACAAATCCTTTCAATATAGGTATCTCCAGTAGGAGGGGTTTATTGTCCCACAAAACAAGCACACACACTGCAAGACAATTCTTGAGCCTACAAATCAAGTTTCATTCAATCATCCATAACCATACCTTGTAATATAATAAAATAATAAGGAATATGGCCTTAGCCATAGAATTTCCTAATGATGTGTGAGTTGTATTCATATGTATATATTACACTATGAATTATAACAACACAATACATACATTTTATGGTTAATAATATTCAAAATAAATTGTGGCCGAGAAGGTGCGGCAGGGGGGTTCTCTTCGATCCTGGAGAAAAAATGATCCGGATTATTTTTGGCACTAAATGAGAGAGGAGATATAATAAAGAAATGTATAGAGATATATTGAATATCCAATAATATAACAGAAATGTATCAAAGATGCAACCATAAAAACAAAGATGCAGTAATACACAATTTTCTATTATTGAGTGAAAATGTACAAAGACTGTAAAAAATATAGAGTGAAAGACTCGCTAGAATGGTGGAATCTTATCTCTAAGAAGAGATGTGACGGATACCCACATTTTCAAGAAGAATATTTTACAATGAGGCTCCAAAGGCATTTTTATCATAAAGAAAATCCAAAACCCTAAACCCAGAAGATGAAAAACCAGTAGTTTTGTGGACCCCATTTTGTGTAGTTTGGTGTATCAACTTCCTGGGGGCGTAACTGTGGCATAGGATCTCTATTTGGGGCACATGATAGCTCAGTGGAAAGGAATTGTTGAGGAGATTCATTTTGGGGGATAAATTAGAGCCTTATTTCATCATTGAGAACCTTGATCCTGAAAAACCTTCATTTAGGCCCTCAAAATGGCCCCAAAAGTAAAAAATTGCTAAAAATAGTAAATTACCAAAATTGTTAGAAAATTGTTTTGAACTAGTTGGAAAAGGTGGGTGGACACTGATATTCAACTAGATCAATCCTCCCTCCTTAGGAAGCAATGGTCTCCATTATTTTGAGTGCCCGGGGAGAGGGAAAAGTGTTTGTTGAATCTGCATCTTGATGAGCTACTTGCCTTGTTCGAGAAGATGCGTTGCTTAGCTTGTTGATGGTTTTCACGAAACTCTGGCTAGAAGGGTTGGACATTTTTAACCAGTCTGGTTACATGATATTCCTTTGTGCAGAAGGAATATTTACACTTTTTTTCAATTTTGTCGCCATGCTTCTGTTGGATAGAAGGTGCTTCGACTGAGGTTGCAGTGGTGTTCTTTCGTTCACGGTTTGAACATACTGCGAAGAAGTTGAAATTTGTAGTATGAGATACCAGCTTGAAGAACTGTTTAGATGGGACAATAGTCATAATTACCTCTGGTATTCTATAGAGATGACCCCGCAAAGTAACAATGACACTACTGGGTCGAGACTCATAAATATTATGACGCTTCGACATATATGGCTCGCCCAAGAGAACATCATAGACATATAGTGGGGAAACATCACATAATACCTCATCCTTGAAGGGTTGGATGACATATGATAATAGACACTGCTGGCTGACATGAAGATCTCATCCCTGGCAAAGCCACCCAATGTTGTATGGTTGTGGGTGTGGGGTTGTGGACAATCCCAACTGTTTGACGACCTCTACTGAGATGAGTTTCTTCTAGCTTCTACTATCAACAAAATGTAGTGGGGTCCCTTTCACCCACATCTGTGAATGAAAAAGGTGCTCCCCATCTTTAGGATTTGTTGGTTCTTATAGTTGATTTGTTGCGGTCGAAGCAATAGCAGTGGGTTCTGTGTCAATGATCTGTCTTTTACCAGTATTTTCATTATCAGATTCTGAATCAGGGTTCGGATCCTTGTCTTTGATCTCATACACCAATGAATGTTTTGAGCGACATTCATTGGTGTTGTGCCAAGGTATTTTGTGGAAATCACACCATTTTTTAGTGTTCTTCTTCATCTACCTGTGACCCTTCTTTTCTTGTGGCTTAGATTGGTTTTCAGGAAGCTGTTTGTTAGGGTCGTGTTTATCATACTTTGGTTGTTGCCGATTTGCAAACCCAAAATCCCATTTTTTCTGGTGCTTAAATTTCTACTCGAATTTAAAAAAATATCGATAAGAAGCACTGAGTGATGAGATGTCCAAAATATCCATTTCAGTTTGGATGTATCTAAGTAGAGCCCCACGATATTTCAGAACCAAATGTTGTTCAGATTCTTTGATACCCAACTTCGTGTGCAAGGTATGGAAGGTATTGGTGAACTGCAGAACTACTTGGCCCCTCTCTTGCCGCAGTGTGGTCCATATCATATACTTCTCCTCATAGTTTCCAACAAGGTAATATTGTTCCTTTACTGCGTCCACAAAAAAATCCCATGTGGAATTGGCTCCATATATTCCAAACTCTTCTGTGGAACTTTTTTTCTAGTAAGTTTCCCACCAATGTTTGACATGGGGAAGTGCTTTAAGGAGTGTGAAGGTGATATTTTCCCTGTCTGAAAAATGGTGAATAGAGAAATAACCTTCTAATAGATTTAACCATTTGTCTAGGGAATCCACATCTATCTGACCTTAAAATATGGGAATATCAAAATTAACTTGTACCTTGAAAGGAGAGGTGGTTCCAAAATGGTTGTTTGATGAAGATGCGCCTATTGCTATCAGCAGGATTTGAAGTGTAATATCCCCAAGGGTGAGTCCTAGTTGTATTTATGAATTGTAACATGTCTTTTAGGTTGGTGAGCGAAGAAATTATAAGTTGATAGGCTTAAGTGTTTATAAGACCGGTGAGCCTAGGTGTTAAAGGCCAAGATCTTGTTTTGTACATGTAAATATTCATATTATTAATATAAAAACATCGTTGTGGGGGGGAGAGACTCACGGAGGTTGTGGGGACATAGAGTTGGCTCTCACACTCTCACCATTCTCTCCATTCTCTGACCAGTAAACCACTTTTATCTAGAAAATTTCACTCATGCACTAAGCAAGCATGAAACCAACCATTTCTGCCATTATTGAACCTGTGGCCATCCTGAACCTTTGTAACTTGCACGCACTGGTATTTTGTTGAGCCATACTCTACCTTACCCAAGTTATGTTGTTACCTTCACCCTTTCCCATTTGTCTTAGGAGTTGGATAGAAGAATCAGGTTGTCAGGATTATGGTTTGCAAAGGAGGGTTTTCAAGCCCGTATATTGAAGAGGTAGGTTGTCAGGCCTGTGATAAAATCTCTCCAAGTGAGAGAGTGTGATGAGGAAGTGAATTCTCTTGGAGGGAGTCTAGTAATAGCTACAGAGTGATGAGAGTTCTTGTCTGGCATGTTGTTGAAGCCCCGGAAGGGAGGTGGAGTAGCTAATGAACTATGTAATAATGAAGGTGTATACTCATGGGGTGGGATAGGCATGTGGGGAATGAGAGTCTGTGAGAGGTGGGCATAAGTGGCTCCTAAGAGAATCCTTCCAAGCCTAGAACCCCTTGTCAATCCCTTTTCTGGTGGAGTTTAGTCCTATGGGGAATGAGAGTCTATGAGAGGTGGGCGTAAGTGGCTCCTAAGAGAATCCTTCCTGTTGAAATGTGTGAATTTCTTGATATCCTTGTGAAGCCTAGGAATCCCTTGTTTGGTGGAGTTTAGTCCTAGCTCAGGGGTGACCCAGTACTAAGAGTGATGAGCAGTGTGGTCTAAGGTTGGGATGTTCATGGAAGGTCTGCACGTAGTCGATGGTCTTCACAATCCAAAGATAAGTATTAATTATTTCTTTAATGATGTCTATTGTGCATGTCTAGTATTCTTACAATGTTATCATGTGCTTTCGTTGCATGTACGATTTATGAACAATTTCACATGAGTTAGTATGGTCGTAGTATATTTTATTGACTTTTTTTTCCTTAGAAATGCATGTAATATATATGTACTCTGGGATGAACAATTAACCTTCTATCAATGCTTAACAATATATTGGTGGTGTTACATGACCCAACCTGGGGGGTCGGGGCTGCCACAAAATGGTACTACGGTGAATATCCGCAGTGGCATTGCCCGACTATTTGTTGTTGGGGACATTACAAATTAGCATCAGAGCTAAGAGATATGTCCAAGAAGTGGTGCTTCCCTTTCTATTGGTGGTTGGGGACTTTAAAAATTGGTATCAGAGCCATGGTTTCAACACTAATCTTGGATGGGACATGTTAGTGGGAGATGAAGAAAAAATTTGAGAAAAGAATTATTGTTGAAATGGACAAATTGAACTTCAGAGCCTAGTTTTCGACACTAAGCCTGAATTTAGCCATATAAGTGGTCATGGAATCAAAATATAAAATAAAATTGTTGTTGATAATGTAAAAATTTGAATTCAGAGAATTCCATAGTGCCAAGAGAACACCTTGGCGTGTTTGAAAGCTTTGGAGGTATAACAGTTCAAGAAAGATAGCAGAGAAAATAGACTGCAGTAACCGAGGGTTTGGAACTGCAAGGTTTGAAGTTGAACTGTCATATTGAGTGAATATTAAATCATGATCGTTAGATATCATTGAGATTGAAGAGATCATAAAGGAAATTAAAGAGAGAGTAAGTTGAGACCCCACAATCCCTCAGGATCATTGATCTTGTTCGATCAACAGATCAACAGTGGATATCGATCCCACTACAGACGAGCATCTTCACATTGTTGATATCGGGAAGGAAATTAAAGCATGAGCAAGTTGAGTTCACATAATCACTCATGTCTGTTGATCTTCATAGTTCATTAAAACATGACTGTCAATCTTGCAAAGTGAGATAAGTGCCTAAAGGTTAATTCGAGGTCACAAGTCTCAGTCATGTGTAGATAAGACAGAGTGAACTTCATGTATTTCTTTTCCATCGATCTAAGCAAGGAACACATGTCGACAAGATAACTTGTTTGGGAATACAACATTTGGGAGAAACAAGGTGTGAATAGAGCGCAAACTCCCAAAGTCCCAAAGTCTAGAGTTAATCTGGATCGTTCGTCGCAAGAGACGCATGTCAAAAAATTGGCTTGTTCAAGAAAAACAGGGTATGCTAAGGTGAAATATCCTGAAGCTGAAGTACAAGAGTGACATGGCCTGCTGACATCACTAGGGATGATGTGGACACATGGGATGTGTGCCATGTGTCAGTGAGTTGAGAACCTTGGTAAGATGGAAATGCATTCAGGATGTGTCATATGTCACCCACCTGATTGGACCACCTATCATCTTTGTGTGTCCTACCGAGTGACACTCCTGGTGGTGGCACAAGGTAGTGAAGTGTTACGAAGAATTTAGATGGATCGGGCCTACATTAACTTTGGTCATGATCTATCAATATTGAGGGTTGGGAGGCATTGTGGAGATCCAATTTCTATGATAGATGATTCCACAAGGAGGTCCTGCAATCCAATCCGTGGTTTCCCACAAGGGGTACATTTCAGTGTGGGGAAAATTGCAAAACAATCGAAGGGTTACTACAAAACCACCAACCCATGTCCCCGCAATTTGAAAAGTACTAAAGTTGATGTAATGTTTTCAACATTTATTAGTTTGAGCATGGAAACCGTGGGCCCTAGTGGATGTGTGGTGCCATATCATGAAGTCTAGAGACTTGACACTCTAGAAGAAGTGGTACATGAAGGAAGGTGGACTGTAGATCCGTCGTTCTTCATGCGTTCTACAATTCATTTTCTGTGATGTTGGGACGCACGAAAAAAGGGAAACCTTTGAAGCCCAGAGCCGAAGTTTCATAGCTCTGGATATGTGCCCAAATCATAAGTGTTGGGTCACAGCCATGGTCACATGTGAACCAAGGGATGAATAGAAGGGGATAATAGCCGAAATTTGTGGTAGAATATAACTAGGCTTAGAGATTGAAGTCGAGAGGTTCTTGACTGACCAAGACCTGTAAAAAATGGAATTGTATATTGTTTTGTTGATTCAGATTGGTTTATTCTAGAAAATTATTAAAGTATGATATCCTGAAAAAAATTCAGTTGACTACACATTTTGCAGAGTTAACGATTTTCAAAACTGAACCAAATTGTCACTTAGTACAAAGAAATGGGGAAGGCACATAGTTCTTATAATTCGGAAAATGAAGTTAGAGGAATGAATGTCCATATAGGATTTGAAGTATCGAACTCTAATGGGAATGAAGAAGATATAGATAAGGAATGAAATGTGATGAAAATCATTGAAATGTTGTAGAAATATGTCCAGACTCACCGAGAAGATAACAAAAAGCTCATGAAAGTGAGGGAAGAACAGGAAGAATTCAACATAAAGTTGATGCAGATCCTGGAAAGAATAGAAAATAAATTGGATAAGGAGAGTGACTCCAGTAAATCAAGAATGTTGGAGATATGGCTATAACAGAAGACTGACGCAGATGGTTAAGGTTGTCATTGATAGCAATCGGTTATGGAGCGGTCAAAACTGCTGGAAAACGAATGCTGAAACACGACTGCTGGAACATGAATGCTGGAACACGACTGCTGGAACACGAATGATGAAACACGACTGCTGGAACATGAATGATGGAACACGACTGCTGGAACACGAATGCTGGAACACGACTGCTGGAACACGAATGCTGGAACACGAATGATGGAACACGACTGCTGGAACACGAATGCTGGAACACGAATGCTGGAATGCAACTGCTGAAACACGAATGCTGAAACACGACTGCTGGAACACGAATGCTGAAACACGACTGCTGGAACACGAATGCTGGAACACAAATGTTGGAACACAGCGTTGCATGATGAGGCATGCGTAGAGGAGGCAAGTAAAGAGCCAGTTCAGAAAATCAGGGATAACGCTGGCATGCGAAAAGCAGAAGAAAGAATGAAAGAAAGGGAAACTACAGTTGGAGTTGAGAAAAGCAGAAAGACTTTTAGTCTAAAATTAGACTGGTAGTTAAGACAGGAGGAACACAGCGTTGCATGATGTGGCATGCGTAGAAGAGGCATGCAAAGAGTCAGTTCAGAAAATCAAGGAGAATGCTGGCATGCGAAAAGCAGAAAAAGAATGAAAGAAAAGGGAAACTGCAGTTGAAGTGGAGAAACGCATTGAAAACCTCTGCATGTGGTGAATCTATATAATGTGCTGGAACAGAGATGAATAGTTGTTGTTGATGTGAGAAAGAGGGAGCGCTATGGATGTGAGAAAAGGAGGAGAATCTGCATGACAGGAGAAGAAGCTGAGAATGGGCTGCAGAGGACAGTGAGGTAGAGAAACAGATCAAAAACAGTGAAGAATACAGAGAAGATCAACAGAAAGGGTAAGCAAGCTATATCAGAATGAACAAGTTGATTTAAGAAATATGTATTTTGACAAACTAGGGTGGTAGGGTGGTGCTAGGGAGACGTATGTCTCTTTCTCTGC
>CBVK0100462228.1:0-12236 GCA_900067695.1 Picea abies
CGCTCTTCCGATCTCACGCAAGGATCTTCTTCTTCAGCCCTAAATCTAGTACTAAGTAGACTTTGTCTTTGTATAATATGACATCGTCAATGACCCTGCACCCGTCATCTTGAATCTTTCCATCCAAAATCTCGCAAGCAAACTAGTTCTTGGAATATTCCACTAACAAGTGGGATTTCCAATCCATTGAAATATCCATCAAAGAACATGTCGTAGGTATCCTATATAGTTCATCGGATATAATGTTCTTCTTCCCTGTGACATACTCTATGTTGAAAATGAATTCATGTACCTTCGTCACCCATTTCTGTTGTTGTTCACTGAGGTTCTTCTACTCAAGGAAATACTTCAAGTTGTTGTTATATGTTTTGACCACAAATTTGCTTCCCACCAAATATTTTCTAAATTTGGTCAAGGCATGCACAGTTTCCAGCGTTTCCTTGTCATAGATAGAGTACAAACTCTCAGTTTGACTGAGCTTCCTTCTCTCAAATACAATGGGGTGTCCTCCTTGCATCAAAACTTCCCCGATACCCTCGTCAGATGCATCACACTCTAATACAAATGGAAGAGTGAATTTCGGTAAAGATAACATTGGACATGTTCCCATGACTTCTTTCATGTGATTGAAGGGTTTCTATGACTCATCGGTCTAGATGAAGTCCCCATTCTTGGTGAAATCCATCAATGGTGCTCCAAGCTGAGAAAAATCCCTGAAAAAACCACCTGTAATAGTTGCATAACCCGAGAAGCCCCTCAACTCTATCACTTTCTCGGGCGTTGGCCAATCAAGAATGGCCCTGATCTTCTCCTCGTGTATGTGTACCCCCTGTGCATTGATGATGTGTTCCAAGTAAAGTATTTTTTTCATACCGAAATCACACTTGGACTCTTTGACGTATAGAGACTGCGCCTCCATGATGCTCAAAACCTCATCTAAGTTCCTCATATGCTCCTGCCATGTCTTGTTGTAGACCAAGCTGTCATTGAAGAAAACCAAGACTAATTTCCTCAACTGATCCCTGAATATGTGGTTCATGCAAGATTAAAATTTAGTTGGTGCATTAGTTAGCCCAAATGGCATAACTAGAAACTTGAAATGTCCAAACTGACACCGAAATGTCGTATTCTCTATGTCCTACTCTCGGATGTTGATCTGATGATACCTAGAGCATAGATCAATCTTTGAGAAGAAAATTTCCCCATGCAGTTCATATATAAACTTGTCAATGCGAGGGATAGGATACCAGTTCTTGATGGTTTTCTTGTTCAAGCCCCAATAATCAATGCACGTCCTCATGGTACCATCCTTCTTCAGAACTAAGACAACTGAAGAGGCGAATGGATTGTTGCTAGGTCTGATGTGTCCCATCACAAGAAATTCCTTAATTACTTTCTCTATCTCATCCTTGAACCTCCTAGGATGACGATAGAGGGGTGTGATCATAGGTTTGTCCCCCTCCTCCAACTCAATGGTGTGCTCAAACCCACTGTCAGGAGGTCACCCTGGTAGAATCTAACCAAAAACCTGTGTATGTCACTCCAACAAACTCTTGATTTCTTTGGGATACTTTTTTCGACCCTCTGAATCCTTCCACGTAGTGATCAAGCACTATATAGCATATGCTACCTCCCCATGTATGAATATCCTCTCCATCCTCTTGGTTGAAACTTTCCTGGGTGCTCCTGTTGACATGCCTCTCAGAACAACTCTCTTCTCATCACTATCTCTGAACCCCATATCCAAGGTTTGGTAATTGGTGGTGATTTTTTCCAAGGTGATCATCCACTAGACTCCCAATACCACATCTGTGTCAGATAGGTCAACCACATAAAATGTGTCTCTCACTTTGTAGTTTCCTAACTTTATCTCCATGTTCGTAACTCTATCTAGACACTCCATTGTATGGCCATCTGCTACTACAAAATCAAACCCCTCAAACTCCTCTGTTTGAAGTGCCCTTCTTGATACTAATGAAGCATTAATGAATTTGTGGGTGGCCCCACCATCTATCAGGGTGATTTTTTGTTGTCCCTGGATAGTCCCTCTGATCCAGAGGGTATCATACTTGGGAAAACCAAAAAGGGTTGCTATGACTCCTCCATTTGCTAGTTTCTTTCTGTTACCCTTCTTAGGAGGTTGTGGAACTACCAGTGGGTGGGTCCCTGCTGGTGTCAATGGTCTACGGGGAGGATACTCCTCTGCTTGTGTTGAATCCTCCTATGATCTAGTAGATCTACAGTCATTCTCCTCTTCCTCACTATCCACACTATATGTTTCCACCTCAATATAATGAATCTCTCCCTTTATCATGCACCTGTGGCCTGGGACCCAAGGGTCTCTGTAGCTGAAGAAAAGCTTCTTCCTCATAAGATCTCCCTCATCTCATCATCCAGCTTCTCCTTTCCCTTCCATTCTCTCTTGATTGGCTTCTTGTCTCAGTCCTTCTGTGGTATGAAGGGTGTTGGGCCCGAGATATGATCATTTTCATGACGTTATTATACACTTTTTGTCATATGTACATATGCGTTTTTCATCTTTCAAAGGAGCTTTTTGAAATTTTTTATGATAAAATGGTATAATAGGCATGAGGTACGTATAATTCATGTTTTGTGATTCAATCAAGTTTAATTTATCATATTTTGTGGTTTCCAGGAGTTAATTCATGTTTTTTTTTCTATTATAGAGCAAAACGCACCATGTTTCTTGGTCTGGCACTTGTTTCGGTACCCAATCCGGCACTCGTTCCAACACCCAGTATTGCACAAAAACACAAGGCGAGTTGGTGGTTATGGAATTGGTGGCTAGTGATGGACCAATCAGGCACATGGGTTTTGTTTTTCATCACCCCCTCCAACTACTAAGCTCAAGACAACTCTATTTCAGTTGTCCAAAGAGGGTGATTATTGGTTGCCTTCATTTTGTTAGTTATGGATGCATTTAATGTAATTTGCTGAATTTAGAGGTGGTTCGACCCTCCTGTGGTCGACCACATGGATTGTAAACCTATAAATACTACCAGGATTGCCATTAGATTGTTAACTTAGTAGCATAAGCATCAGAATTGCCAGAAACTCATTTTTACTCTGTTTTGACATTTCACATTGCCAGAATTATGCTAAAACTGTGTTTTCATGTTTTCATGGTGAATTCGACATGTTGAAGTTCGTGGTGTGCTTGTAGAGGGTAGCCATGACTTGATGGGGGGGCCACCAGTAGTCTGGTGATTGTATTTATGTTGTTTATGCATTTCATAATTTAAATTGTCTTTTATTTTCTGTACATGCATGTTTTATTGTGTTAATTAGCTTGTTGTGATTTAATTGTTTTATTGTTCTTTGTAGGTTAGTGTGATGGGTTATGTTATCATGAATTACTTTTGTAGATTAGGAACAAAGCTTGCAAGTTTTCTACACTAACCCCATGTGTAGTTAGATGTTAGATTATACTTTCTTTTATGCTTTTATAGCCTAGTTTAAGACAAATTTTTAATTAGATAGAACAGAGTTTTAATTGGGTTTCTTTGACATGGATGTTGATGGATGGATAGATTTAATTTCCATTCTTAGTTATAGCTTACTCACTTCAGTTTCAGATAGCTTTCATTTGCTTCATTAATGGTTAATATAATTGTCAATTTACTTCTTGATATCATAGTTTAATTTATGTTTTTAATTCATCATAGCTTGAATGATTAGAATAGACATAGCATAGTTTTCCTTTACGAAATTTCTTTTCATAGATTAAAATGCAATTAAATTTATTAATTAGAATGATGATCTCATTATGATGTCAACGGTTTATACATGAATATGCAGGGTGTTTAACATTACTGTTGTCATGGCTAAATTCTCGTTAGATTGTTTAATACATACCTTCCATTTTTCCATTGAGATTAGTGTTGAGTTTATTCCGCTTGAATTGTCCTTTGTTTTCAAGTGCCATCAAGATATCATCCATCACCACCGAAGGCATTCACACATCCACCATCATTATATTTGAGTGTTTCATAGATTAAAGATAGTTTATCGCTTTCATAAGCTAGAATATAGTTTTATTGTTGTTATAGGGTAGTTAGTCTTTTGCTTCAATAAGATTTAAGAGTAGTTTTGTTTATTGTAAATTAGGCATTTAGTTGGTAGTCCTCATTGCTTTCAATAAGATGAACTTCATCTCATGCATTAGAAATAGTTTTGCATCAAGCATTTAGTCCACTTGCCTCTTAGGCTAGCTAGTTGTTCAATGAGAAGTCTTTGCTTACTTGTCCATTTTCTTTAGTAGGATAGATAGTTGTCTTCGCTTACTTGTCTTTTGATTTAGTAGGTTAGTTAGGTATCTTTGCTTACTTATCTTTTTCTTTAGTAGGTTAGATAGGTGCTTTTGCTTACCTACTTATTTAATTGCTTTCATAGGGTAGTTACTCATTGAATGTAGGTTGGCAAGTTAAGAGTAGTTTGCTTTCATCATTTTCTTAGTATGCTTAGTAGTTTACTTTTGCTTATTGTCATGAACCAGTTTGCTTTGAATAGGGTTTTTACTTGCTTTCTTAGGAACTATCTATCAGTCCTTGGCCCAAAAGTACTTGGGTTACCTACTTTTAAGTTGCTTAGTAGGGTTTTCTCATTAGATAGGTTTTCTTGAATAGATTAGTCTTAGATAGCTGCTTTCATTAGTTAGATTATACTCCTACCAGCCTTTTACCTTTGGCATATATTTTTCTACAACTCTAAGTTTACTTACCCCAGGTTGACAATTTAATTGAGGGTAGTTTAGTGTCTTTTTTAGTACATATAAATCACCTAACATTTTGGCACCATTGTCGGGGAGTTGTCTCAAGGTAAGAAGTAGTTAAGAAACAGATCATTCCTAGACCTTAGAATTAGATTGGTGATGGGGGAACTTTAAGATGAGAGGTAAGAACCTGTGCATATGCTATTGCAGGCTCCCCCAAACCCAATGGTATTTTTTCCTTTTTGTTTTTGTTTTCTTTCATGAATAGACCTAGAGATCCACAAGGTAGATACATTAAATCTAAGTCAGACCTTTCAACTAAGGTTCCTTCTGATATCCTTGGGGGAAAGAACGTTCCTCTTATAAAATCCACAGACCGATACCGAAAAATAGGAACTAGCTCAACCCAAAGAGCTAAGATAGTCTCTGATAAGACTAACATAGGGAGCACTATAGAACAAGAAATTGAAGCATCAATCATACTAAGACACGAGGCAAGAACACTTGAGTCTTCCACAAAACCGAACAATACAACCTTTTCTTTTACACCACCACCAGGAAATCCTAACTTTGAGGACATCATAGACCCTGAACAGGTGAATCTTTTGTTTGGTAGTTCAGCCAATGTAATTATCTCTCAAATTGACACAGAAAATTTGGCACCGATAATTTCAACCAGCTCGAGTAGAGTCCCAGACATCCAATCAATAGGAAGACCTTTTCATAAAAGAGAATCCTTATTCTCTTCAAATATAAGACCACTTAGGTACTCTCTTTTTGGAAACCAAGCCAATATGGGTGATCAGGAGGACCATAATAATGTAAGACATGAGGAGGAAGAAGAAACTGGAAACTAAACTGAAACTACCTTCAGGTTTCTGATTTTAGATACCACTCCAAATGTCAACATGAAGAATATTCTTGTCTCAGCACTACCTACCTTTTATGGTAAAAAAAGTGAAGACCCATACACCTTCCTATTTGAATTTGACATCTTGTGTAGAAGCTACAACTATGTGCAAGATGCCCAAAAATTAAAACTCTTTCCTGCCGCCCTCAAAGACTCTGCACTAAGATAGTTCATGGGGTTGGGAGAATCCAGTATTAGGTCTTGGGAATCCATGAAAGACATATTTCTTAATAAGTGCCAGGACTACTGCAAGACCAAAGAGTCTCGTAATGACATCTTTAAAGTCCAACAATTAGAAGACGAGACCCTTGAAGACTATATGGAAAGATTTGGTTATATCTCCCAGAAGTCAAAATACCATGACCTCCCAGAGGATGTAGTTAGGGCTCTTTTCCTTAAGGTAATTTCATAAGAGTATCTAGAAATGCTTAACCTGATGGCATCAGGTGATATTTCTCATAAAATATTTTCCGAGATATGTGAAATGTGTAAAAACTATTCAAGGAGTAGAGACAAAACAGATGTTCGAGACCATTAAAATAGAAGATTAAAACCAGTTAGTTCAGGTGGCATCACAAGAGAAGAGATAGGGAACCTTCTACAAAACTTTAAAATAGATATCCTAATCAAAATAGGTTCCCAGTTGGACACCCTTAAAATCAGAAAGAAACAGGAGGAGGAAAATGCAGCAATGAGCATATATTTCCCAAGATGCAGGAGGAAGCATTCCTCAAGGGAATGCCCATTAGATAACATTTCAGTTTGTGGATTCTGCACAGAAGACCATTCAACTGAGAAATTTCCATCCTTGTCTAGTTTATTAGCCATCTATAGGAGTGGAGATGCTGGGGAGTCTTCTTATGCACCTAGGAGGCCATGGCAGCCTAGGAACCAGCCCACATACCTGGATCTACAATCCCAAGTTCCACCCTATTATAAACAACAATAGTGGAACCCACCAAGTTGGAAAAATTGGTCTACTCAGTACCAACATCCTTGGCTTCAAGGATGGAGAGGAGGACACAATCAAGGAAATCCTTAAGCTCCACCTATCCCTATGTCCAACCATCCTTATCCTCAGTTCAAATCGAACACTCTGCAACTTCTGTCGGGATTTGTTCCACCACCTTTACCTCATATTCCACAACAACAACTGCTACAATATCAAAATGAAAGCTCCCTGAGACCAACACTATTACTAGAATAGCCAGTGCCGAACCCCAATAATAAGCCCCCTCAACCTATTAACAATATTGAGATGCAGACCTTCCCAACATATGTTATTACTCTTGTTCTATTACAGGAAATTCAACTAAGATTGGGAAATGTTCTAGATAGGCAGAGACCTTTAGTAGTCATCCAGGAAGAAGAAGAAGAAGAAATTACCAAACAAACCACGGATGACAATAGGTGGGAAGATGTTATTATCCCAAAACCTCAAGAACTCAAGCTTCCCCAAAATGAACCTTCACAAATTACGAAGGTCCATCCTTATCTAGACCGATTGGTAATCGAGAAACCTACCACCCAACCGGAATTTGACATTTTGAATGAATTGAAAAATATTTATGTCAAGATTCCTCTGATTCAAGCCATTAAAGACATTCCAATCTATAGTAAGGTAGTCAAAGAATTGTGTATCAAGAAGCCAGGTAGGAAGCAAAAGAACCCTCCTATAGTACATTTGGTAGGAAGACTCTCTGAGTACATATCAGAGTAGCGAAACATAGAAAAGTATGGGAATCCCAGAAACCCTGTAGTGATCATAACCATTAATGAGGTCCCCATCGGAAACACTCTTATAGACGTAGGGGTAGCCATCAATGTTATGACTGCTACTACCTTGGAACAATTACAGTTACAACCTCTTCTTAGGCCTACCCCAACCATTTTGGAATTAGCACATAATAATAGGGTTATACCTGAAGGGATTTTAGATGATGTCATGGTTACTTGAGCCTCATGGGAGTATCCAATAGATTTCCTTTTCATTCATTCAAAGGACCCTGCCAGAGGCCATCCCATTATTTTGGGAAGACCGTGGCTAGCCACAACCAATGCATTTATTGGTTGTAGAGAAGGAGAAATGACCATCTCAAATGGTCTCTCCATCCAGAAGCTCACCATTTACCCTCCATCTCAACCCATTATGGAGAATCTATGGTGGATTGAATGCCCATATGAGAATGAGGACTGGGAAGAACCTATATTTCCAAGTGACCATGCATGGGAACTTTAGGAGAACACAACCGAAAATGTGCTAAACCAATTCATTTCTACTATCACATGTGTGTATTTTCCACAATCTTTTCCCCAATTTGAGTACATGTTTGGGGAATAATTTCAAGAACAATTGGATCCATCCATTTTGTCTTCAACGTCTTTTATTTTCGAGATAGATGAGTCTTCCATGTCTTATACTATGCCCTACGAGATTAGTCCATAAATTTTTTTACATATAAACTCTGGGCTAGATGCAGACCAACAGAAACAGTTAGTAGATATCCTTAAAGAACAATCGGGAGCATTTTCCTGGGAATACACTGACATGAAGGGTGTACACCTTGACACATGCATCCATCATATATACACCCAGGGGGAAGCAACACCTGTTAGGCAACCCCAGAGAAGGATGAACCCAACACTCAAAGACATAGTCAAGGAGGAAATCCAAAAGTTGTTAAATGTCGTATTTATCTATCCCATATCCGATAGTAAGTGGGTATCCCCACTTGCAGTGGTCCCAAATAAAGTGATCGGGAAATGGAGAATTTGTGTTGATTTCCAGGAACTCAACAAAGCCACTCTAAAACAATACTTTCCTCTTCCTTTCATTGACCAAGTTCTAGATACCTTGTCTGGAAAGAAGTATTTTTCCTTTCTAGATGGGTACAACGGGTACAATCATATTCTTATAGCACCAAAGGACCAGGACAATACTACCTTTACTTGTCCTTGGGGCACCTATGCCTATAGGGTCTTACCATTCGGATTGTGTAATGCTCCTGCCACATTTCAGTGAGTAGTGCTAGGGATATTTGTTGATCTTATTCATGATTGTGTGGAGGTCTACATGGATGACTTCACAGTCTATGTAAAAACTTACCAGGAAGCCTTAGACAACTTAGGAAAAGTCCTCGTCAGATGCCAGGAAATGAACCTATCGCTAAGTCATGAAAAATGCAAAATGTTGTTAACTGAAGGAGTGGTTCTAGGACATCATGTTTCATCTAAAGGGATAAAAGTTGATCCTGCAAAGATCGAGGTCATTGATAGACTTCCACCCCCCAAGACTCAGAAAGAGGTAAGAATCTTTCTCGGACATGCCAGATATTACCGATGGTTTATTGAAAATTTTACAAAGATTGTTGCACCTATGTTTGGATTATTGATAAAAGATGTTGATTTTGTTTGCACTGAGCAGTGTCAAATTGCCTTCGAAACACTGAAAGCTAAGCTGTCTATAGCACCAGTTCTTAGAGGGGCCAATTGGAATCTCCCATTTCATATATCCAATGAAGCCTCTGACACTGCAATTGGAGGGGTATTAGGAAAGAAAGAGGACTAGCAGTCCTATGCCATTTATTTTGTCATCGGGAGCTTGTCCCCTGCCGAGTTGAACTACACAGTCACCGAGAAAGAGTTCTTGGCAGTTGTTCATGCTATTAACAAGTTTCTTCATTACATTACAAGTTATGAAGTATTTGTACACACTGATCATTCAGCCATTAGGTTCCTCATGAACAAACCTATAACTAATGGCCGAGTGACTAGGTGGCTCTTGTTATTGCAAGAATTTAATATCACTGTGCTTGACCATCCTGGAAAGCATAATGTAGTAGTTGACTTTCTTTCCCGAATAAAAAATGAGGATGATGATATCCATGTAGATGATAGTTTCCCATATGAGCATCTTTTTTCCCTCTCTGTCAATACCCCATGGTTTGTGGATATGGAAAACTATCTGGCTATTAGGAGATTACCGTCTCATTTGTCACCTCATGAAAAGTGGAAAATTATTACACAGAGTGCTAATTATTCTTGGGTTGTTCATGATATTTTTTGCACAGGTCCTGGCTTGATTATTTGTAGATGTGTCTGAGAGGACGAGGTACCTAAAATACTACGAAGTTGTCATGATGGACCATGTGGTGGCCATTTCTCTGACAAATGCATAACATATAAGGTATTACATTCAGGCTACTATTGGCCTAACATTTTCAAAGATGCTGCCAAATATGTGAGAAGTTGTGATAGTTGCCAAAGGATAGGTAGAACTACGCCAGCTGACAAAATGCCTTTGTAGGCCCAAGGTATGATAGAACCCTTTGAAAAATGGGCCCTCGACTTTGTAGGACCAATTTCACCCATGTCTCGTAGGAAGAACTATATCTTAGTTTGTACGGACTATGTCACCAAATGGGTAGAGGCAAAAGCCCTATTTAGGGTCAGAAAGAAGTTTATTGTCTAATTCATCTATGAAGACATATTTACCCGCTTCGGTGTCCCTCGTGAAATTGTTACTGACCAAGGCACTCAACTCACCTCAAAGATGATGAAAGAGATGACAAAGAAATATGGTATTAACCACCGTAAATCTTCTCCATACCACCCTCAAGCCAATTGTCAGGTAGAATCCACAAACAAAGTTCTCGAAGCCATCTTGACCAAGACTATTCAGTTACATCTCCAGGATTGGGATGATAGGCTCCCATAGGCTTTGTGGGCATATCGGACCACCTAGAGAAATACCATTGGGCATACCCCTTATGAGCTAGTGTACGAGAAACAAGTACTTTTACCTATAGAATTCCAAGTAAGGACCTTCTGTATTGCCGCGGAATTAGGATTGAACCTAGATGAAGCTCAGAAGAAACGATCCCTACAGTTGAATGAGTTGGATGAAATCAGGAAAGATGCCATCCAATGGACAATATTGGTCCAAAACCAAAGGAGCAAGTGGCATGACAAGTTTATTAAAAAGAAGCATTTCTAGCTTGGTGATTGGGATTTGTTGTTTGATTCTAGATTCAAAACCTTCAAAGGAAAACTTACCACCCATTGGTTGGGCCCTTACGAGGTAGACACTGTATATGACATTGGAGCTGTAAAAATTAAAACAATTGACGATGGACAAGTCTCCTTTGTGGTAAATGGACACTGAATTAAGTTTTATCATAAGCCCATTTCCAGAGAGGATTTTCTATAGGTCATGTTAGTTGAAAAGGCATTGGATTTATTAGATGGGGAAGTCCCCCCTTGTTCTTGAAAAATTTTCTGAATTTCCTACTATATATATGTAAATAGTTTTTGAATTTTGTTAATAAGGCAATTCTAGAGGTTTATGTAAGTATTTATTTCACCAGGAGTACATAGTTTCAAGGATCTTTCTTCAAAACATTGTTATACTTGAAATTTGTGTTTTCTAAAGCATCAAATGAATATTGACTTTTACTATAATTAGCCATATTTTTGCAAAATTATCATTTTTTAAGGCATTCTAAAGCAGTTGCTCTTGAAACTCTTCACCATTGTACAAGGAAGTGGTACCATAACTATCAAGCCTAGAGGTCTCTCGTACAGTTTTTCCAAGAAACCTGAGTAAGTGAGTCAAGTGTCTTTATCAAAGAGTAACAAGGAGGTATAATTAGCATTTAGCCATGGAAACATCACAATAACTACAAAGGAAGAAAGTAAGTTGATCCTAGAGATACCTTCTTGTTCTTTCTCGATGGTACCATCCACTACACACTAAATAGCTTGATTATATCATATATTTAGATAGGCCACGTTCTCTTAAGTACCCCTTACATTAGGAAAGTCACTAATAATATAACATAAAGTCATCCTCTAACATAAATATCATCCCAAGTAAAAAAAAAAAAAAAGAGAAAGAAAAAGTTGTTTTCAGAGTTGTCCCCCCATCTTCTTGCATAAGCAATCTTATATTAAAAATCTGAAAAGATGGAGGGCCGGTCTCTGAGGTTTTAAGAGGATAACCCACCTGGATACTGAATAGGTCTGCTGGCAGTGGGTATCGGCCTATGGTATGACTAGGTAAACCCGCCGGAGTACTGAACAAGCTTGTTGGAAGCGGGGCATTCTACCTAGCGGGGATGGTGATATGACAAAAATAAATATTAAATCTAAACTTGTCCTGATGTGCGAAATTACTTGCAAACAAAGATGACATAAATTATGTGTGTTTAAGCTAAGTTTAATGAACTCCATTAACTTTCCATTGGGAAATAACTCTAAGACTATCTTGAAACTCTCTTGCCTACTGTTGATTAAGGTTGGTTGTCATTGATGTCAACCCTTGAAGAAAGACCCATAGCACAAAGTTTTGGGTAATGGACCCAATAGTGTTTGATGTAAATATGACTCATTATTGTTTTTTCATGGTTGATAAGAAGTAAATATGCATGAACTCCAAAGTGGTCCCCTTATGGTGAAAGCCCTCATGAGAAGACGCTTTGTGGAGTAAGAGAACCCATGCTTAATTATGGAATAATGAGATGAAGGAAAGTGAATTTGTCAGGGAAAATATCCTATATGGATAGTTCTTATCATTTCATTTCCGGTGGTATGTGG
>CBVK0100462229.1:0-12236 GCA_900067695.1 Picea abies
TTACCCAAACCTTTGTGTTGTGGGGCTTTCTTCAAGGGTTAACATCGATGACAACCAACCTTAATCAACAGGTACCACTCTCCAATAACCTTTTTTTTCCGGTGGATCCACATCTCTATGACTACCACTCGAGACATAGAGCTATCCACCAAAGTCTCCTCTCTAGAAACTTTGTGTGATGAGTTGCAACACAAGATAGACCACAACCACTCCTATGATCAATAAAATCTTTATGCCATTTGTGACAAGCTCGCCAACCTGGAGTCACTACTCGACCAGATGTCCAAACTCATTACAATGCAAACTTAGATCCTCTCTTCACAATCCTCGGGTTATCAATGGTCAGACCCGTGTTAGAATTTGATGGATTGTGCTCGTTTTACCATAGACAATATCACTATTGTCACCCAACCATAGGCCGAAGCCACCCTCCGAGCACTTTAACCTTGACAGAGAATCATTCCGGAAGCAAACCCTAGGCTAGATAGCCAAACAAAGGGTGGCACACCTTTCTCCAAGGATAGCGCACCAAGCAAGAGATGATCGGAGAGTCCAAACCATAACTAAGAGATAGTCCAAGCCAAAACCTAAATCTGCTAGCTGTAGCAACTGCAACGGCAACTCTCCTCCAGACTTGCGCACAAACTAGCCAACTGCTGTGCGCACAAGTGCTGCTTCTGCAACTTTGAGAATGCCTGCCAGAATGAAGACTGTCATTCTGTATTTATGCTAAATCTGGCAAACTGCCTGGGCCGACTTCTCATTCTGGGTACTAATTCTTTAGTATATATTATTTCCTTTAGCCAACTTCTTCTCTTGGAGGCTAATAACCTAATACAAGTCATTCCCTGGAGCCGATTTGTCTTCTAGGGTTATTAACCAATTAATTAGGGTTTCTTCTTGCTTCCCAGAATATTCTATTCTTGTTAGGTTTACATGTGGAGGTAAATACCTCCCGCAACTACCATAATATCAACACTCCCTCCTAGCTAGGGAGGTATTGAAGGTAATAGTCTTGAGCACAAACATACCATTCACCCGGTAGCATCAACATAGTCGTATAGACTATCTCATGATTATATCATGAGCACCTTCATCACTATCAATGTCATCAACTGCATCATCTCTCGAAACCATTCTCCATCTGAGTAATCAAATAAGATGTTGGATAAGTCACTCACTCCATAGAGTGACACAATAACCATTCTTCTAATCTGGACATATGTCCTAGAAGAATAAATGTTCTGGACCATTTTCCGTCTGGGAAATCTTTGTCTATTGATCATCCATCTAGCTGATAATCATTTCCAACACTGCTGATAGTCTTGAAGGCAATCAGAACAATATCATTCAATAGAGCACAATTGTGTCTATCCATAGTAGTACATAACTACAATCCAATGGTACACTACCACACCAAGTAGCACACAGATACTTGATTAGTGATGTATAGTCACAATCAGTGGAACACATACACCACAATAACATACATCTACTTGTCTAGAGACATACAGTCTCCATAACAATTATCTGATATCAACTTGCACAGAAAAACTTTGTTATGATATAAACTGAATCATCTGGGCCATTCTTCCACTCACATCTGTGAGCTCTAGAAGAGCATCTGCCCTCAGAAGGTCAAACATCAATGATGAACTATCTGGACTATTCTTCTCAAGTAAAGAAGAATAACTGTCCCGATTTTTGAGCTCGGACCATTCCCTATCCTGGGCCATTCCTTTGGCACTAAACAAATTGCAACCCGGAGATAATGAGTCTGCCCTAGGGAAAGCCTGTCCTTGATTGCTGAACCTGGACCATTCACCTATCTGGGCCATTCCTCCGACACTAAACAAAGTGCAACCTGGAGAGAATGAATCTGCCCAAGGGAATGATTGTCTGGACCATTTCCTAAGGAAATGACTGTCCTACACCAACCTCCAAAACAGACCATTCTTCGAAATTGCTCACAACTGTGAGCTTCGAAAGAATGACTGTTCGGCGAGGCAAACCAGTCTTCTTGACCACTACTAAGAGTGACCGTCAAGAAGAGAGATTGTCCTAGACCATTCCCCATGCTAACCACAATGGGAAATCGTTGTCTATGGTACATCAACAATCCATCGAACCATTTTCATTACGAAAATTACTGTTTGATCTGGACCATTTTCCAAACTGGAAAATACCTATCCGTTAGAAATCTCAAACCACTTTTCGCACTGGAAATGAACTGCTCATCCTGGACCATTTTTCGAACTGAAAAATGACTGTCCATAAATCAATAACACATCAGTGCTCCCTCCCAACCTGGGAGTCATCTCTTCCTCTTTCAATAAGGAATTCGTCTCCAGGAGCTCCATCTTGAGTACACAAACTCTTTCACCTTGGACAAAGGCTTTACCAAAATGTCTGCTTATCTGCTCATCTGTGGAGATATATATATTGGAGAACCACTTCTCTTTTCTGGACTTCATCACGGAGAATGTAATGCTTGATCTCAAATGTACTTCGGTCTTTCTGGAACACTGGTTTTCTCTGAAGGCTTCATATAGCTCTGATAAATATAGTATATCATTATTGGATTCATCATTTGTTCCCTGATAGCTCATAACATCGTGGCAAGGCTGAAACTGGAACATATTCATGTGGCACTTCTTCTGTCATCATGAGATCTTTGTCATGGATTGACATTCCATCATTTTGGAGTTCTGAGTAGTCATGCTGATATAATATAAAAGGTTTTCACCATGCTTCTGCTGTGCATTGGAGGTTCTCCACCAAGTTGTCTTCTTTCATCTGCATACAAGGGTCACTTTTTGGTATACCTCAAATCCTTGAGGTTGCTCTTCATACGCTCTTTGTTCGATTATTCTGGAGAACAGTCTTTGTCAATCCCATGGATATTGCAAACGATATAATGGCTCATGTAGAGGTATGTCTGGATTACTTGAACAAGCAATCATCGTAGTTTTCTCCCTCCATCTTGGAGAACCTCTAGTTCTGGATCTCGTAATGCTTACATTCGTAAGTCTTTTCATACATTGTTTTTCATCACAACTTTAAGTTCCTGTGCTTGATTGCTTTTAGTGAGTTCATATCAGGCTGGTAATCTTGTGATTCTCGATACAATGAATGGTTGTTCTCGCTTTTCTTTCTTTCTTGGAATCTTCATGTTCTTCCTCATGTTTATCTTTAGCTCTTGGGTCCATGGAGTTTTCTATAGATTCCATGCCCCGAAGATTCCACTTCTTTCTTTCATCATAGGATCATGGATGTGGATGGACAACCAAGGATACTTTAAGGCTTCTTTTCGAAGAAGGCTTCTTATAAAGTCAATCTGAACATGTACTTCTTTTCATGGCTGCTACCATGGATATATTCTTCATCATCTTTAATGGATCATAGGATTAACTCCCTCCTAATCCTTGCTTCATGTATGAGTGCATGTTTTTCTTTTGGAAGTATATAATCGGCTCCCTCCATCTAACATAATCCACGCTTCTGTTTGCATCCTTAGTGCCTTCTGCAAGGTGTCATAAGTCTTTCTCCAGTTTCCTCTTGATTGTTGACTTCTTTCTGTCTTTACTTCTTCTAGGTTTCTTCAAGATTGATTCTGAATTCGACTTATCTTTCAGCTGTTACTTATGTAATGACTTCCACATGAATTGTTTGATGTACTTCATCCTTTCATGTGTATTGTATGACTTGTAGTCATAATGATAGCAATCCTTATCTTGTTGTTTCTTCCATAGTTATAGTTTCTCTTTGAACATATTATCTTCTAAGAAATAGATATGCAAGATATGTATAGAAAACATGGTATGTTCAAGAACTATGAAGAGTATTGTTACCTTGTCTTAGAAGAAGAAATTTGTTTTATCCTGCTTGGTTTTCTTTGTAGGTTCCTTTTCTTCGACAACTGATGCTTCGTGTGTCTCCTTTTTTTTCTTTAGCTCGGGACAATGATTCTTGTAGTGACCATACTTTTGACAGTTGAAGCATTGTATTTTTGACATATCTTTCTCTTGATTTGGCTTCTTTCTTGAACCAAACTTCCTTTTGTTCCTGAAATTCTTGAATCTTGCTGTGAAGGCTTGATCATTGTACTTCTTTTGGGGTTTCTCTTTTGCACTGATCCTTGATTATTCTTGAGCATAGCAAGTCCAAAGTTCTTCAAATGTAGGATACTCCTTCCTTGTGTTCATGCTTGCGGCAAATGCATCCCATGTTTTGGGAAGACCATTGAGTACTATGTTTACCAATTTCTTCTTTGAAATGATCTCTTCAATAGCTTGTAGTTGATCTCTTAACTGAGAGATTCTCACAAAGTATGATGCTATGTTGTCATCATCATTCATCTTCATGTCACAGAGCTCATTCTTTAGACTCATTACTTGTCCAATGTTTCTGACTGAGAAGAGGTTTGTTAGGGCATCGTACATCTTCTTCGATGAATCAAGATGGGAGATGTAGGGTATCAAGTGGTATTTTATAGAGTACACTATGATACTCATGACATTGATGTCATCGTCTTTGAATTTCTCCATAACTGCAATGTTCTGCGGTTCCTTCTCTTTTCTTTTTTCAAACTCTGGTTCCACAATCTTTCCTTTCACGATATCCAACACTTTATTCTTGGCAAGGATGAGGTCAATCCTTGTCTTCCACGCTCTGAAGTTAGAAGCTCCATCTAACTTGTTTTTTGACTTCACAGAGTAAGTCATGGTTGCTTTGACTTGGTCAACCCTAGATTTGACCAAAAACTCAAACTCGACGTCTTGGCTTGCTGAGAGTACCAGGAGATGCGCTAGGCTAGGGCACACTGGTCTATCCAGAAATTAGGTCAATCCCTTCACTTAAGGTGCCTCAACGAGAGGGTTAGGGTTTCTGCAATTGCACCTGTTAGTAACCCTAGCGACAGTGATTTAGTAACTGCTCCCGCTAGAAACCCTAGCGACAGTTCTTCAATGAGCTTAGTATCCTTATGGCTATGCTCCCTTCCAGTGGTTAGACTGAATGAAGGAGGTGTGGGCCCATAACTTGTTAGAATTTGATGGATTGTGCTCGTTTTACCAGAGACAATATCACTATTGTCACCCAACCATAGGCCGAAGCCACCCTCCGAGCACCTTAACCTTGACAGAGAATCATTTTGGAAGCAAACCCTAGGCTAGATAGCCAAACAAAGGGTGGCGCACCTTTCTCCAAGGATAGCGCACCAAGCAAGAGTTGATCAGAGAGTCCAAACCATAACCAAGAGATAGTCCAAGCCAAAACCGAAATCTGCTAGCTGCAGCAGTTGCAACGACAACTCTCCTCCAGACTTGTGCACAAACTGACCAACTGCAGTGCGCACAAGTGCTACTTCTGCAGTTCTGAGAATGCCTGCCAGAATGAAGACTGGCCTCCTGTATTTATACTAAATCTGGCAGACTACCTGGGCCGACTTCTCATTCTGGGTACTAATTCTTTAGTATATATTATTTCCTTTAGCCGACTTCTTCTCTTGGAGGCTAATAACCTAATACAAGTCATTCCCTGGAGCCGACTTGTCTTCTAGGGTTATTAACCAATCAATTAGCATTTCTGCTTGCTTCCCGGAATATTCTATTCTTGTTAGGTTTACATGTGGAGGTAAATACCTCCCGTAGCTACCATAATATCAACAACTCGTTGTCCCACGAGTAAGGGGCTAAATCATCCAATCTCACAGGGCATCACTCCACCCCACCTGTTCGTGATCCGATGACTCACGTATGGCATAGACTTCCTAAAGTTGATCTCAACAAATTTGATGGATCTGACCCCACAGGATGGGTCACTCAGATGGAACATTACTTTTCCTTGCATGGCATCGCGAATGACTTGGTGAAACTTCACATGGGTGTCTTATATTTGGATCTTGAACGTTGGCAATGGTGTCAATGACATAAGAACTCAAACGAGGTTATATTACTTGGACATGATTTGTCTCTGACCTCTATGAAGACCTTGAAACAAACACTCATTATTTGGGACGACTAACCAAGCTTAAAAAATCTGGTACTGTTTAAGATTTTATATCATCATTTGAACAACTCACTATTTGCATCGAAGGCATGTTCGATACGTTTTTCAAAGAATGCTTTATCAATGCTCTAAAAGAATTGATACATGCACACTTCTTAATGGCTCATCCTACTATTTGGTTGGAAGCCCCTTAAAGAGCCCGAGAATCCCAAATGGTGGTGAATGATCAAATTAAAAAGACCCCATTTATTCTCCATCCCCATCCCACTATTTCCCCCCCTCTCTATCCACTCTACCTCTCAAGATCCACAAGTTTACCTACGTTGAAAGCGCCAACTTAAAGTTTTCTATGATAACTGTGATGAGAAATATTTTCTTGAGCATAAATGTAAGGAACAAAAACTCTTTATGGCCATTTCTGATGATGAAGCTGAAGATATACCTCTGGAGGATCTTCATCCATTTGTTGAAGCCATTCCCTCATCTGATCCACAAGATGTGGAACCATATATCTCTCTACATGCTTTGACTAGAATTTCCGCTCCCCAAACCCTCAAATTGATTGGCTACATCAAACATCACAAAGTCATTGTATTAATTAGTAGAAGTAGCACCTATAACTTCATTCATCATCGTGTAGCCCAAGAAACCCATTGCTACATCCATGTTGTGAACTACTTCCAAATCATGATTGCTAACAGAGGTTCTATGGAATTTGGTGGTTGCTGTGAAAATGTGAGACTTCAAATGGGTGATTATTCCTTGAAAACCCACATGTTTTCTATTGAAATGGGTGGCCGTGACATTGTTTTGGGTATTGAATGGTTATGGACATTAGGCCCCATCACCATGGATTTGTATGAGTTATACATGAGTTCAAGAGGGACATAGCTACACTTTTAAAGGAATTACAACCAACTCTCCCTAGATCTTTGGCTCCCACCATATGGAAAGTCTTCTTAGAAAGGGGCATTCATGCATTGTGGCTCAAGTCCATGCCATTCTATCCTTTGAGACACCTTCTCAACCCATTCATTCTAACATGCAGTTAGTCTTGGCCAAACACCAATTCTTCTTTGAACCTCTCCAAGGACTGCCACCCTCTCGAGGTGAGCATGATCTTTCTATTCTACGCATACTAGGTAGCCTTCCACCCAATGTATACCCGTATCACCATCCATTTTCCCAAAAAAAATGAAATAGAAAAGATAGCTTAGGAGCTACTAGCTGCTAGTGTCATTTGCCTTAGTACCCGCCCTTATTCTTCACCGTTGTCACGGTTCTCAAGAAAGAAGGCACTTGGCGCATGTGTCCTTACTTTCGAGCTATGAACAAATTGATAGTCAAGGATATCTTTCCCATTCTCGTCATTGATGACCTTTTGGATGAGCTCAAGGGTGCTCAATTCTTCACCAAATTGTTTCTTTGGTTATCACCAAATTCGCATGAAGGAGGTGGATATTCTTGAAAATGCTTTTCACACTCATGAATGCCATTATGAGTTCTTGGTGACGCCCTTTGGCCTTGCAATGCACCTTCCTGCTTCCAAACTGTCATGAACAACATCTTTAAACACTTTTTACGTCATTTTGTCCTTGTATTTTTTGATGACATCCTGAGCTACAACAAAACTTGGCAAGCCCAGGTCACCCATGTGGATCAGGTCCTACAAATACTTGTTGATCATCAACTCTTTCTTAAGAGGTCCAAATGTGCCTTTAGTGTCACTGAAGTGGAATATTTGGGCCATATTGTTAGTCATGATAGTGTGCGTGTGGATTCGAAGAAAATTGACGCGATGAAGGATTGGCCTCGCCCCAAAACTCTTAAAACTTTAAGAGGTTTTCTTAGTTGTTAAAATTAATGCAGTTGCAGGAGCCATTCTCCGGGAGGATGGAAAAGACCCTGGCTAAGATCTAGGCCCCCCAGTACACTCCCGGGGTTCTTGGTTTGGGACCAATCAGTTAGAGCCATGGAAAAAGACCCTAGTGAGGGTCTCCAGTGTATTGTTAGGGTTCTTGGTCAAGGACCAAGCAGTTTGATGATATAAGTCCCTAGATGTGTTCTAGGGACCCTGGATGTGGTCCAGGGAATCCTTGCTCGGTGCCTGGATTGATCCTTGGTTGTGTACCTTGGTGGATAAGACCCTAGTTGTGATCTAGGGCCCCCATTTGCGTTCTAGGGTATCCTGGTTTGGGACCTGGCAGTTTCTTGGGAGATAATGTGTGACCCTTTTCTCTCCCGAGATGGTCCATGAGACCTAGGAGCAATTAAGAAGAATGAAATGATCACGTCATCGACATTCCTCTTATGCCGAGATGATAAACGCTTATAAATTATATCATGAGATTCTGTGGACATTCTGCCATTAAAGGACTTACCTCCTTGAGTTACGTCTCCCTTAATTGTTGTGTGGGTTTTTGGTTTGAAAGCTAGCCTCCTTGTTTTTTGGTTCCTTGACTTGTTTTATAATTTAAACATTAATATTTTAATTTTAAAATATTAATTGTTTATTTATTTTGTTAGGGTTTAATCTAACCCTAAAATTAGGGCTAATTTAACTAACCCTAACCTACCTATCAAATTATAAAAAGGAGAGACCTCTCCTCTCTCTCACACATTCATTCTTCTTCCTCCTAGCCGAGTTTGGTCTGAGGTTTCTACGGCTCCTATTGCTCTGGTTATTGAAGTGGTGTGGCCCTCCTTTAGGACAGTCTTGCTGCGGCTCCCTTGTTCTGGTCATTAAAGTGGTGCAGCTCTCTTGGTGTGGCCTCTGTGGGTTTTCCTCCCTTGTCCCTTGCAGCCGCAGGTTTTGGTTGATGGATGGGGTTTTTCTTGTTCTCTTCTTGCTGGTGCCACCCTCCTTCTCTTCTTGCTGGTGTTGCTCTCCTTCACTTCTTGCTGGTACCGTCCTCCTCATTTGTTGCTAGTGTCACCTGTGTATGCTGCTTGCTGCCACCTGTGTATGCTGCTTGCTGGTGCCACCTGTGTATGCTGTCCTTTCTCCTTGCTGGTGCCACCTGTAGGATGCCCTACCTTATTTCAGTCTTTTGCTGTAGCAGTTTCATATTCTTGGACAGAATTGTTAAGGCTGTTAGTGGCATCCGTTTTCAGCCCCTAGTTTGGACAGTAGTGTCCTTGTTTCAGTCCTCTTACTTGATGTTTGGCACGCTGGTCAGTTTTCTGATTTCACCCTAAAGTTCTTCTTGGCAAAATTGTTTAAAAGATCATGATTAGATCTACCCCTGGGGGTTTGATCCATGACCCTTAAAGCTTTTTCTGAGCATACAGAAAAGAGGATAACAACAAACACATCGGGTAAATCTGTTCTTTGTTTTGTTAAGGTAAAAATCTATAATTTCTGTTATTAGTTTTTGAGTATATTGCTGATATAGAATTATAGTAATAAAATAAAATAAAAATTATTTTCTGTTCTTAGCTAGTCTATTTTTGCCCTTAAAATCTAACTTTGGTCTCACTGATTACTATAGAAAGTTAGTGAGGAATTGTGGTAAAATTGCATCTCCCCCCACAACCTTGCTTAAAACAAATGCTTTCAGTTGGAATGACATTGTTGAACGACCTTTCTAGGACTTGAAGAATGCTATGTGTACAACCCTAGTACTTGCTTTGCTTGACTTCACTAAGAGCTTTGTCATGGAATGGGATGCCTCGGGTAAAGGCATTAGAGCAGTCCTCGTGCAAGAGGGACAACCATTGGCATTTATCGACAAACAAATATGTGAGAGGTACTTGGGAAAATCAACTTATGAAAGGGAGAAGATGGCTATATTGCATGATGTGGATATCTGGCATCCATACCTACTCAGGGAACGCTTCCAAATTAACATAGATTATTGCAGCTTGAAATACTTCCTAGAGCAAAGGATTTCTTCCGTCAAGCAACAAAAATGGGCCACCAAAATGTTGGGATATGACTATAAGATAATCCATAAGAAGGGCAAGGAGAATGTGGTAGCAGATGCTCTCTCTCGGAAGTATGAAGAGGAAGGGTCCCTCTTTTCACTTTCCTTCATAGTATCAGATTGGTTGAATGACATTTGCACAAATGGTTGGTAGATCCGAAGAGTGCTAGCATGATCCAACAACTTCAAATTGAATCCCATGCATATCAGGGCGACACTTTGAAAAATGAAGTGCTTCGCTATAAAGGGTGTCTTTATTTGACCAAGTAGTCAACATTTCAATCACGGGTGTTATCTAAACTACATTCCTCTACCATAGCAGGTCATTCAGGGTTTCATATTAAATTTTGAGCTTGATTTATATGAAGATAAACTTTTAGCTTCTTTTTCAACACTTTAGAAATTTCAATCCACAATACTGAATAAACTGAATAAGAATAAAGATCATACAAGGACACAAAGATTTACCCTGGGGAAACCCAATGAGGGAGAAAACTCCAACAAAAGATCTTCCTCTTTATTAATGAATAAGCTTGCAGGTACAAAAACTCAATGGGGTGCTACAGTACAAAATTCACAAGAGAGAGAGGACGGCTAGAGACCTTTTGCTTGTGCTGCTAGTAGATCTGAAGAATACTGTAGATCTGAACATGAATACTGCAGATCTGAACTTAAATATTGCAGATCTGTAATTGAATGTTGTGGATCTGAACTTGAATACTGCAGATCTGTACTTGAATGCTGTGGATATGATATTGTATACTGCAGACGTGTACTTGAATGCTGTGGATCTGATATTATATACTGCAGATTTGAATTGCAGATCTAAACTATGGATGAACTGAATATCTCCTTGAGCGTTCAATGTAGAATGATAGTAGAGAGCAAGAGCTTTCTATTGAGCCCTAGATCAAACCCAACGACCTCCTGAAACCCTTGCTGAGTGCTTGAGAAGGCGGCTAGGATTTTCTGTGCATTGCGAATTGCCTTCCTTGATCCTTTTATGCTTTTTGGATCTATCTTCATGTTGGGTTAAGTTATCCTTCTAAAAGATTCTCATCTTGGGTTAAGATTATCTTCTATATCCTTCTTGGAATAAGTTGATCTTATCTTCTTGGGTTAAGTTTGACTTTCTAGAAGTCTTTTTTCTTCTTTGGTTATGTCGACCCCATGGAACACTTCATGTAGTTATTCCTAGGAAGTTCGACCCCCATCTTTTATTTGCTCAATGGCATAATTTAACATTATAACATTACAACTTAGGCTTTTAGCCTTTTATTTCTTCATTACACTTTTAACCTTAGTCATTTAGACTAATTACAACATTAGCAAGCACATCTTATCCTTCTCTCTTTACATGGTCCTCACCTGCTCACAACTGCTTTATTACATTAATAAGAGGAAAGATCTTTTTGTACCATGTGGTCATTTGATCCTTTTACTTGGTCATGTGCTAAAGTGTCTCTTAAGAGAGGCCAACTCTTAGAGTATCGCAACAAAGACCAAAAAGGTCATCCCACATACCAGTCTAGCTCACATGACTTGTATGTTCGTCCCGACTCTTGTTAAACTCTACCTTGGCTTTTGCACATGGCTCACAAGGTTTATACCTTGACTTTTGTACTACGCTCAAAAGGTTTGTTCCTTCACCTTGACTTTTGCACTAGACTCACAAGGTTTATTTCTTCATCTTGACTTTTGCACTAGGCTCACAAGGTTTGTTCATTCACCTTGGCTTTTGCACTAGGCTCACAAGATTTTTCCCAACATCTCCTTTGTCCTGACTCTTGTCTGGCTCACAAGGTTTGTACGTTCACCTTGACTTTTTCCATTACTCAAAAGATTGGTTGAATCTCCAAATCTCCCTGGCTAGCCTCAGGGTGGCCACTTAAGGCCTCTCATTGGAGAATGACTCTTGATGCTACTAATTTTAACACTCCCTCTCAGCGAGGGAGTCATTCTCTACCACTCCAAGCTTGCCTCTCAGGTGCGCAAACTGTTTTAACGACAATGGCTTGGTCAGGATATCTATTGCCTGCTCATTTCTGGCTATGTACTGTATCATGACCATCTTTCTTTGGACCATGTCTCTTATATAGGAGCTCATGTCAATATGCTTTGACCTGTTGTGAAATAATGGATTCTCTGTAAGCTTTTCACAATTTTGATTATCACATTGTATAACTGTTGTCTCTAGCTTGTCACCTGTTATCGCACGGTTTGTAGGAAAGGTTTAAGGAACTTGAGTCAAGGCTTGAAACCGGCGTAACAGGAGCTTCCCCACCCACTGTCACCTCGATG
>CBVK0100462230.1:0-12236 GCA_900067695.1 Picea abies
TTGGCACTTCATCTCCTAGGGTTAGGTTTTTTGATTTCTAGGGTTTTTTGCATTCCTGTTTATTGTAAAAAGGCCTTCAGAGCCTTATTGTAATCATCTTCTTGCGAATGCGAGTAGTCGTCACATCTCTTCTTAGAGATAAGATGCCACCATTCTAGTGAGTCCTTCACTCTGTATTTTTATAGTCTCTGTACATTTCTTTCATTAATATAAATCATTTATTACTATATATCTTTATTTATGGTTGCATCTATAATACATTTCTGCTACATTATTGAATATCTGCGATATCTCTGTGCATTTCTTTATTATATCTCTGATCTCATTTCATGCCGAAAATAATTCGGATCAACAGGGGTTGTGAAATTCAACCCCCTGTGTCAGATTTGCATTATGCCTCACTAAGAAAAACCATAGTTCTATATATCCTCTAAAAAACACTTTTACAGGTGATGGAATGACATGAGAGAGGTCCCCCTAGCTGGAATCCCATTCCAGGAGTCCAACGGAGCTAACAACTCATCAATATGAGGCATCGTTTGCATGTTATGGCGTGTTATAATTCACCTCCTAAAGCCATTCAGGGACACAATGATAATTTGTTCTAGGGTACAAAATCACAATCAATACATAACTGAGTTTTGTAAACTATGGAAGGTCCATATGGCCAATTCCCATGGGACCACGATGCCAAAAATCTCCCAACACAAGGGTCTTGAAAGTTGACCCCCTGTGCCAAATTTGTATTGTGCCTCACCAAGCAAACTATAGTTCTAGAGACCCTCTAAGAAACACTTTTTCGAGAAACACAATCATAGGAGAGGGGTCCCCCTAACTGGAATCTGGTGCCAAGAGTCCAATGGAACTGACGGTTCACCGAAATGAGGCATGGTTTGCATGTTATGTCAAGTTTCAACTCACCTCCTGAAGCCATTAAGGGAGACAATGACAATTTGGTTTGGTGGAAAAAAATCACAACCAAGTGATGTAACTAAGTGTTGTATGCTTTTGAAGGTCTGTATATCCAATGCCCATGCAACCACGGTGCCCACAATCACTCGACACATGGGCTGTGAAATTAAACCCCCTGTCCTAGATTTGCATTATGCCTCACTAAGAAGAACACTAGTTCCAGATATCCTCTAAGAATCACTTTTATAGGCAAACACATCATAGGAGAGGGGTCCCCCTAGCTAGAATCACGTGCTAGGAGTCCAATGGAACTAACAGTTCATCGATTTGAGGCATGATTTGTGTGTTATGGCATGTTTCAATTTGCCTCCTGAAGCCATTCAGGGACACAATGACAATTTGGTCTAGGGGTATGAAATCAAAATCGGGTGATGTAACTGAGTTTTGTAAGCTTCAGAAGGTTTGTATAGCCAACGCCCATGGGACCACAATGCCCACAATCCCTCGACATAGGGGTCTTGAAATTCAACCCCCTATGTTGGATTTGCATTGTGCCTCATTCAGAAAAACTATAGTTCCAAAGATCCTCTAAGAAGCACTTTTCCGTGCGATGGAATCACAAGAGAGGGGTCCCCCTAGCTGGAATCTAGTGTCAGGAGTCCAATGGAACTGATGGTTCATTGACCTAAGGCACGATTTTCATTTTATGATGAGTTTCAACTCTCCTCCTAAAGTCATTCAGGGAGACAATGAAAATTTGGCCTGGTGGCACAAAATCACAACTGAGTGATGTAACTGAGTTTCATAAGGTCGGGAAGGTCCGTATGGAAAACACCCATGCAACCACGATGCCCACAATTTCCTGACACAATGGTTGTGAAAGTTGACCCCCTGTTCCATATTTGCATTGTTCCTCACTGAGAAAAACACTAAATCAGGAGATCCTCTAACAAACACTTTTACAAGTGCAAAAATCACATGAGAGGGGTCCCCCTAGCTGGAATCATGTGTCAAGATTCCAATGGAAATGATGGTTCCTCGATCTGAGGCATGGTTTGTGTGTTATGGCATGTTCCTTTTGCCTCTTGAAGCCATTCATGGATACAATGAAAATTTGGTATGTGGGTACAAAATCACAATCAAGCGATGTAACTAAGTTCCATAATCTCCATAAGGTTCATATGGCCAACTCCCATGGGACCACGATTCCCATAATCGCCTGACACAAGGTTCTTGAAAGTTGACCCCCTATGTCGGATTTGCGTTGTGCCTCACTGAGAAAAACTCTAGTTTTGGAGATCCTCCAAGAAACACTTTTTTGGGAAATGAAATCATAGGAGAGGGGTCCCCCAAGATGGAATATTGTGCCAAGAGTGTAATGGAACTGATGGTTCCTTGATCTGAAGCACAGTTTGTGTTCTATGCCAAGTTGCAACTCGCCTTCTGAAGCCATTTAGGGAGACAATGATAATTTGGTCCAGTGGCACAAAATCACAACCAAGTGACATAATAGAGTTTTGCAAGCTATGGAAGGTTTGTATGGCCAATTCCCACATGACCACGGTGCTCACAATTTCTCAACACAGGGGCTATGAAAGTCGACCCCCTGTGCTAGATTTTCATTGTGCCTCACTGAGAAAGACCCTAGTTCTGGATATCCTCTAACAAACACTTTTACAGGCAATGAAATCACAGGAGAGGGGTCCCCCTAGTTGGAATATAGTGACAAGAGTCCAAAGGAACTAATGGTTCATCGATATGTGGCATTCTTTGCATGTTATGGTGTGTTTCAATTCACCTCCTGAAGCCATTCAGGGACACAATGACAATTTTCTCTGGGGGTAAAATCAAAATCAAGCGATGTGACTGAGTTTCATAAGCTCCAGAATGTCTATATGGCCAACACCCATGGGACCACGATGCCCGCAATCACCCGACACAGGGGTCTTGAAAGTTGATCCCCTATTCTGGATTTTCATTGTGCCTCACTGGGAAAAATTATATTTCTGGAGATCCTATAAGAAACACTTTTCTAGGCATCAAAATCATAGGATAGGACTCCCCCTAGCTAGAATCTGATGTCAAGAGTCCAACAGAATTGACGTTTCATCGATCTGAGCCACGGTTTGCGTGTTATGCCAAGTTTAAACTTGCCTCCTAAAGTCATTCAGGGAGACAATGAAAATTTGGTTTGGCGCACAAAATCACAACCGGGCGACGTAACTGAATTTTGTAAGATTCAAAAGGTCCATATGGACAATGACCACGGTGCCCACAATTACCTGACACAAGGGCTGTGAAAGTCGACCCCCAGTTTCAGATTTGCATTATGCCTCACTAAGAAAAACCCTAGTTTCGGAGATCCTCTAACAAACACTTTTGCGAGAAAAAAAATCACAGGAGTCCAACGGAATTGAAGGTTCATCGATCCAAGGCATGTTTTGCGTGTTATGGCATGTTGCAATTTTCCTCCTGAAGCCATTCAGGGACACAATGAAAATTTGATATGGGGGTACAAAATCACAATCGGGTGACATAACTGAGTTCCATAAGATCCAGAAGGTTTGTATGGCCAACTCCCATGGGACCACGATGCCCACAATCGCTCGGCACGTGGGTCTTGAAAGTTAACCCCCTATGTCGGATTTGCAGTGTGCTTCACTGAGAAAAACTCTAGTTTTGGAGATCCTCTAAGAAACACTTTTATGGGCACTAGAATCATAGGAGAGGGGTACCCCAAGATGGAATCTGGTGCTAGGAGCCCAATGGAACTGATGGTTCATTGATCTGAGACACATTTTGTGTCTTATGTCGAGTTGCAACTCGCCTCTTGAAGTCGTTTAGGGAGACAAATAATTTGGTCCGGTGGCACAAAATCACAACCGAGTGACGTAACTGAGTTTCATAAGCTATGGAAGGTCTGTATGGCCAATTACTGCATGACCATAGTTCCTGAAATCGCTCGACATAGGGGTTGTGAAAGTTGACCCCCTGTGTTGGATTTGAATTGTGCCTCACTAAGAAAAACCCTAGTTCTGGAGATCCTCTAACAAAAAAATTTATGGGCAATGAAATCACAGGAAAGGGGTCCCCCTAGCTGGAATCCAGTTCAAAGAGTCCAAAGGAACTTATGGTTCATCGATTTGAGGCATGGTTTGTGTGTTATGGTGTGTTGTAATTCGCCTCCTGAAGCCATTCAAGGACACAATGACAATTTGTTCTGGTGGTGCAAAATCACAATCGAGCGACGTAACTAAGTTCTGTAAGCTCCAAAAGGTCTATATGGTGAACACCAATGGGACCAATATTCCCACAATCACCTAACACAAGGATATTGAAATTTGACCCCATGTTCCATATTTTCATTGTGCCTCACTAGGAAAAATTCTAGTTTCGGAGATCCTCTAAGAAACACTTTTTTGGGGAAGAAAATCATAGGAGAGGGCTCCCCCTAGCTAGAATTCGGTGCCAAGAGTCCAAGTGTCATTTTTACCTTTTTGGAGACAATTTTAAGTATCATATGTCCCTACCCAATGTGACATGACATTCCTTGACAATGTGGGATGATGTTTAGACTTGACATGCAGGCACAACAACCATAGGGTTGGTATGGCTGTTTTGCATGCCAAATTGGCATGCACAACAAACAATAAGGTTTTTTTGCATCCCATCTTGATTCCATACCCACTTGAGTCGCTGGTTGTTTTGGCTATATTTTTAAGCAACTTTGGTGATATTCTTGCCATCCATGTTCTTTATCTTGTTCTTCTACACTCTCACTAATTATCTAATCATGGATGTGCACTCAATAGAGGAAAGCAACTCTTTAATTAGGAGGATAGGATAGGATGTATTTCCTTTAATTTCAAGATTATAATTTATAAAATTCTTTTGGATCCACTCTATTTTTCTCCAAGATTCTCTAGAGATACAACATCCCCAAAATTAATCCTTCATAGTCCAACCTAAACTAAACCCAAAATAGGCCAAATAATTTACAAATAAATAGATGTGACCTTAGGTAGTAATGTTCACACATTTCATTGGATTATTGCTAATGCAACTAATGGTATCTACTAGTTCACTAGCTCATGCATATCTATCATTTTACAGTCTTACACCACTTTTTTCCTCAAAACTAAACATCTTGATCTGATATCCTAGCTCTCACTTCCTATGACCCCTGATCCTATTTATTCCTTCCAATGGTCTATAATCTAGGTGGTGCAACCTAGATTTAGTTGTCTTCTAATATGGAACCCCCATGTCTTCAAGAAAATCAAAGGGGATAATAATTCCCAAGCACACACGTTGGCACATCCTTGAGTTAACTTCAGTTGCTTGGATCTTCTCTAGTTCCAAATGAAGGGGATAACTCTAGTACCACCTTCACCAACTTTTCCTAGAACTCTTTTAAAGTGGATAACTATTGAAACCATTTGTATGGGAGTATTTGAGCTCTAGAAATGAACTATTGTTCCTTTATTTGATCTACACTTTTTGTTCTAAGTTTGTGATGAGTTGAGTTGTAGTAATTCCCTACATTTCTTCATAGTCATTGACCTAAACCAGCACAATTCTTGTTGCACTTAGTTTGGAACTGTAAATATTTTATCCATTTGATTGTCTAGCTCATTTATCTCTTGCAATTGATGTTGCCTAACTATTGGATCCAAGGTTGTCTCCACTTAAACTTGTAGTAGTTTCACCTTATCATTTTAGGGTGTCCATTGATGTCATTATTTCCCTCTTGATGTTTGACCAATTAGTTATTGATGGGTGTAATTCGATACTATACTTGGTTACAACATTGAGTTATGTTCTTACCTATCCCATCTACTGTGTCAATGGCTCTATACTCTCCACTAAGGCTTTTACTTGAGAATTTGTTTGTGTGTGTTCTAAATATAGTTCACTCTAAAGGTTAGTTTCTTGATACTGTAATCTATAATAGGATTCCTACAACCTGTCCAATAACATCAATATAAGTTCCCCTTTACTTATATCATTGCCCTCTAATATTGTTGCTTATATTATTGGCCACATGAGCATGATTTTGCATAGACCTATTCAAGTTGATCTACCACTATTGGAATTTTTTTCCTTAAATTATATCTTTTGTTTGCAACATGGCCTAACTAATTTTGGGAAATACGAAAGTCCCTATATGTCTATAAGTTGATTTGCATTGCTCTAATCAGCTTGTTGACAATTTCCATGCCCAAAGCCTTGTGTGTCCTTATCAATTCTTTTGAATATTACACATGTATGTCTATATATTGTGAGGTTGTGGAGTGTATCCCCACCAAGGTGTTCATGTGTGATAGAAGTTTAATGTTTTTCATTGAAGTATCTATGTGATTGTGTGCAACTCTTGTTTCATCCTCTCTCTGTGTGGTGCCTAACTACAACAACATTGTATATGCTCTCCTAGGTATCTATTATGATAAATTGCATGTTGTCATAGTTTTGTTGGATCTTATTATGTATGTCCTCAACATACTTAGTATTTTTTGTTGGCACCTCAATTGTTTCCATTGATGTGGCATAGTTAACTGTTTACTTAGTTCACACCTTCTATATGTGTGGTGTCCTCTATTTCTCTCAGGTGTTCATGTCCCATTTATATGTTGGAACCTCTATCATCTCTTTGATCATGTTATTTTCCTTCATGTCTAGGATCTGTGTCTAAATCAATTAAAGTCTTTTTGGGATCATACTTTTTGTTAGGGTCTTCATATCCATTTCCACCAATTGAAAAGAATTATGAGTTCATTGTATAATGTAGGTCTAGTTGTTCATTTATCCTTGATTGCTTGTCATTCTCTTTGTTGTGGCTTCCACCTACCTTCTTTGTTTCCTCACCTACATTTTTGGTGTCATTGGAAACTTGATGTATCCTACATCATAGCTTCTACGGACTCTTGCATCTCCCATCAAACTATTGTACTAGTTATTTTAATTTATTTATTATCATCATAAAACATATTGAATAATGTGTTAAATTGGTTGTTTGTGTTTCATCCAAAAATTGCAATCCTTGCAACATTGTTGATAGACTAGGGACCTTGGGAAACTAGTTTGTTATTTTCATTGTCTTCTTAAGTGCACGGGTACAAGTATTTTTGGTAATGGGGCCACTGATGATTAATTATACTATTTTATGATTCCTTTAGTGACCTATTTTCTTCCATAAGTTTTGTTTGTCCTTTGCAATATGTCCAACATCTTGAAGTGTGATTACAACGATTTGGTGCCCTGTTGTATAGACTCTATCCTTTATTATTTTGAAGCATTGGTTGTTGCGCATGCCAAATTGGCATGCACAACAATATATTCTAGAGGGAAAATGTGTCAATCATGAATTCAGATGCATTGAAGATGTGGTTCATCTTTCTCATGATCATACTAATTTCCTAAGAGAAAAAACATTTTCTTCTATTGAGGGCCTAAGTGAAAGGGTTTATAATTCCACATTTTAGTTAGAGTGGAATAATTCCAAGTTGAATACTCAAATGAATATTTTTTGTCTCAAGGCCAAGTAGTTAGCCTTCCACCATCATAGGTCTATTAAAGTTCACGGAAGGATAATTGAATCAGGAGTTATATGAGAATAGTCTAATGTACTATCCATTATCAAGGGTTGTACACATATTGATTTGAGAACTAGTCCATTTATCAAAAAAATTGAGAATAAGTTGTATGTTATGACTAGAAATGATAATAAAAGCCAAGATAAAAACATTGCACTAGATGAGGTAATAATTATCATTGGAATGCATCAACCTATAATAGGTATGAAGGACATTACACCCATTCTTCTTATAAATGTTTTTTGTGATGGAATTTATAGGATTCATGAAGCTATAGATTTATACCTTAACAACAATGTTGGGACACAGTAATAAATGATATTCTTCTTAACATTTTGGGAAAAAATTATCATTTATGATGTCTTTACAAGTTTTTTTAAGTATTCCCTATATGCTACAGGAAAGATGGTAACAATCCTTGGATATTTCAAAACCAAAATATTACAATGTATTTACAACCTATGGGACCAATGTAAACTAACATATAACATCCTCCCTATGCCAAATAATCAACTATATAATTAATTCCTCAAATAAAAATTTTAGAAAGAGGAACTGAAGTAGAATTATGCACTGTCAGGTAGAGGAAAAGGAGAAATCTCATTACTATTAGAAATCTAGGAAGACATGTCATGGTTGTGTAGTGACTATAATGTCCCTCTCCAATGGTGGATATAAAAATATTGTAGAAAACCATGTTCGTTTGTGCATATGTTGGAAGACACTTTTTAATTGTAAGTAACAAATCCCATGTTTAGCCCAGAAGTAATGGATATTCCAACCGATGAACATTGGAGTTTGAATGTTTGTAACGACCCCTTCATTTTGACTACAAGCGAAGCAAAAGTGCAGAATTTGTTTTTGTTTTTAAGCAAGAAGGTGATGATGACAACATTTTAACCACACAACTGACGATGAAAAAAAGAACATAGTCTAGGAAACATGCAAGTGTGACTCCATGCACTAACGCAAGGGCAACTGGGCGAAACGTGCATAGAGAAACAAGGGGAAACAACTACCTTCCTGACACAACATGACCATGCCTACCAACTAAGGGACAACATCCCCCTCTCGATACCACAGCATTGACAAATAAAGACAAGATCCTCAAGGCACGTGAACCAAACGCTTGAAGGCATTCAACCCATGCGCCAAAAGAAAACTTACAACACTCAACAACACTCACACGAAAGGCACCGACTCCGGACAAGTTATCATTCGCCGCTATCCAATATGGTGCGCCATGATCCCCTCATCAAGAGTCATGTTGTCCCCAGGTGATAGATGCATCAATAACCTTGGCACAACATATCCTATTTGGACCAAGGACTCTAGATAACTCTGATGCACTAGGAGCCAAAAAATGACAAAAAGGATACACACATACCCTAAGCGACGGGTCAAAAAGACGTGGTGTGACATCAACAAGAGAGCGCAAGCCATTACATGACTTATCCAACTACCCAACCATTAAACCAGTCTAAATTAGTCAATACTTACAATCTAATTTAACATTGGTTACCCGTCTAATTAGTAAGACTAACTTACAATTTAGTCAATAAATCACAATTCTGAATTATCATTAAATTCACGTCTAATATACAACTTAGATACATGCCTAATATAGATACAAGTCTAAACTACAAGTTAAATACAAGTCTAAATTATAAATTAGATACAAGTCTACATTGCAAATTAAATACCATCGTGAGATCGGAAGAGAAACTAGTCTAAATTAGTCAATACTTACAATCTAATTTAACATTGGTTACCCGTCTAATTAGTAAGACTAACTTACAATTTAGTCAATAAATCACAATTCTGAATTATCATTAAATTCACATCTAATATACAACTTAGATACATGCCTAATATAGATACAAGTCTAAACTACAAGTTAAATACAAGTCTAAATTATAAATTAGATACAAGTCTACATTGCAAATTAAATACCATCATATTTAGCAATTTACCAATATACCCCAATATTAACCATAGTAATGTTATTTGCTATAAATATGACTTTTGCACAATCTTTAAATTCCAAGACGCTATCAGAAATATGAATGGTATTAAAGTCCAACCATCTGTCTGTTAATGATTAAAGTTGTTGAGTAAAACAAGTTGTCTAATAGATCCCAATTTCTGACTATAATCACCCACATGCAGCTGAAAAATACAAGAATGTTGGAGTAATGAAATAGCTAAACAAATGTAGGAATGTTGGAATAATGAGATAACCTAGTATCCCAAGTGTGTTTATCAGCTGGCTGGATCCATTTCTAAATTTTGAAACACCAATTAAAAATAGGAAATTACAATTTCTAGTCCAATTCCCACTAAAAGACAAAACGTAAAAAAAAAAGTTACACGTCTCAGTCCTTTTACAACCACCTTTAAAAAATGAATTACAATGAATTTATTAGAGATTATCGATAATAATGGGAATATATATTCTTCAATGCGACTCTTATTGTGATTGTTTCAACGCAAGAAACAGGCAAGCCTGCAACTTTTGCCATTGGATCGAACCACGATTTTTCATCATTTGAAGAATCTTAATTTGCTGGAGTAATTCTTTCGTTGATTCAATACTCAAATCCTAAATAGAACTAAAAATTAATCAACTCTCACATCTGCATATTATTCTCATTGGCTGATAAAAAAACATTGTAATATGGTAGTTTGAAGCCTTTTTCTAACACATTATAGTTCTATGAAGTTTCTGGAATTATCTTGTTGTGGTAATTGTCATTTGTTCTATGTGGAAAATTGGTCCATAATTTAAGCACTGAATTTTATGTTCATGTTTGGTAATATTCACAATGCAGACAACACTAGAATTTTTTCATTCTCATGATATGATACCATTATCTCAAGGAACAATACTTACAACTTTAAAATATGGGCAATGATTAAGTCTGAAACATAGTAACATGCAATATGTAATCATGGTATTTAAGTTGATGGTTGGTTTCTTGAAGTCTGGAACAACTTTTCCATTTTTTTCATATGGTAAATGGTTCATACACAATTAGACTGAACATGATGGTCACATGCTCTGTCATTTAATTTGCTTTCTAAATCATTCACTTGAACCACTATCTATGTGTTCTTGGGATTTCAACTTTGAGCACATGATATGAATGGTTTATCACTAGTGTTTCTTGGTTCATCATTGTATATTGCTACACTAAAAGTGCATTTGAGCACCCTTGGATAAAGTGTTTATGAACATATCTTGATAATTCATGACAATCAATCGGATTAACTAAGACAGTCAAGATTCTAGAATTTCACTTGGTTCTGTGTATTCTCTATATTGTGATTGGTTATAACTATGGGATTCGTGGTGAGAAGGCAACGCAGAGTCAAGGATAACTTACCTTGAAAATAAATTTTTAATTTAAAAATAAAACAGAACTTGAAGTAGGCATTATTAATGAAAAAGGGTTAGCGAATGGGTTGGGATAAGTTTTCACCGCCAATATCCAACACAAGCAACATGTAGTACACTATTTACAAAGAGTAACATTTAAAGCTAAAAAGGGGTTGACTCTTCGTATCTGAAAAGATGGAAATCAACAAAAACACAGACCAATTTATATCTATCTTTTTCCATTCTACCGGAATACCAAACAAAACACAAATAGGGATGATTAAATCATTTTTCCTTTCATCGGGATGCTAAATAAAAACACAGGTGTGGATAACTAAACCATTTTTCCATTCGGTGGGATACCAAATAAAAACACAGACAGAGATAATTAAAACATTTTTCCATTCGGTAGGGATATGGAAACTTAAGGATCGTCGGCACATACATATCCTTATCAATCAAAGAGCCTCTCGCTGACCTTCACTATAATTGTTGGCTTTTAAAAAACATCAATGTCAAGCAATAACATAAACACAATTGTTGGTAATGTCAGAGTAAAAGAATAACTCAACCATTGGGTAACTGTCAAACCTTAAATCTGTCCAACACAACAGATAAAAATAATTGTTGACTTCACAAAAATAAATTGTTGTCAAGGTATTAAATATTTCAGAGGGAGAACGCAAGCCAAATGTAAGAAAAGCGCAGGGAAAAATCATTCTCAAATAAATTAAAGTGCAGAAGTAAAACGTAGGGAACGAAGATGAACAAGGTACAGGGTAATCATTCACTAGAAGCGCAATGACCATAGTCAACAAGAACAATCAACAGGGGTATATGAATGGGAAAGGCATCCTTCACTCCTCATCCATGCACTGAAAATCAAGGCGTTTGAATCTATAGGTCGTTCTGCACCGAAGTGACAACTGTCGATTCATCTCCTGGCCAACTTCTCAGGCATGGACTGAAGAGCTAGGGACGAAGACGAAAAGTGAAAAACTTCACAACAATCAACAACCAAAGGGAAGTCTCAACATGCAGGGATCGAAGCCAAGGGAATCAACCAACAACAAGCTTAAGGCTATGAGGGGAGTTCAGTTATCAATTAAAACACTAAGTCAATCATTTCTTTACCCAATTAAAAATACAAAACTAAAAGCATAAGTATACTAATAATATACCATGAGGAAATAAAGAAAGCATACCGTAGCCCAATTCACCCGCTCTGAGTTGTTTTCCTGTGTGCTCCATGCAACTCCTTCTTTTTGACTGATGAGAATTCACCAGTACCTCCTAACCAACACTAGGGGTACTCTTCTTCCCCCTTATCCCCCTGAGCCACAAAGGGGCCA
>CBVK0100462231.1:0-12235 GCA_900067695.1 Picea abies
TATGAGTAATACTTCTTGAGGTAGAGCCCATTTCTAGGCTCCGCCAAAGCATTCCCTTCAAAATCAACCAAACGACAAGCACCCTTTTTTAATACCTCTTTTACGATGAAGGGTCTGAACCACATGGGTTTGAATTTTCCTGCCCCCAGGGGGTCCTTATCTTGGTCATAGACCAGAACAAGGTCACCTTCAGAGAAAATCCGAGGATGAACAGACCTATCATACTGACACTTGACCTTATGTTTGTGAGCCTCGTTGGCTAGGGCCGCATCATGACGCTGCTCATTGAGTTGCTCAAGGTGTACTAACCGTTCTTCAAGTGGAGAAGTGTCTGGCAATAATTGTACTGCCAATTTTAGAGATGGGATTTGACATTCGATGGAAAAGACTACCTCCAACCAGTAAACGAGTTGAAAAGGTGAGAAACCGGTTGCAGTCTTAACAGATGTTCGGTAAGCCCATAATGTCGAGTATAACATCAAATTCCAATTTGACTTGGCTGAATTGATAGTTCATTGTAGAATAGTATTAAGAGTTTTGTTTACAACTTCCACCTGCCCATTGGCTTGGGGGTAGTAGGGTGATGAATACTCTTGTCATAACCCATGCTTTGATGTTAATTCGGTCATCATTTGGTTCTGAAAGTGACTTCCATGGTCAGTAACAATCTCTCTCGGACGTCGAACCTTGTTATGATCTGGTTGAATAAAAAGAGAGCTGCAGTCTCTCCATCATCTTTAAACGTTGGCATAGCTTTGACCCACTTAGTGAAGTAGTCTACAGCTACGATGATATAGCGGTGCCCCCTTGCTGATGGGGGGTTGCAAGTAGTGTAATCAATCCCCCACTTGGTGAAGGGACCAACTATGATGACAGGAAACATAGGAGTGGGATGTGCCCTCATCTTCCGAGAGAAGACTTGGCACAGATGGCACTTCTTGACCGATTCTATACAATCTTTGATAAGTGTCGACCAGAAGTAACCTGCTCGTAGAATCTTTTGGGTTGTTTCCAACCCAGAAAAATGACCGCCACAAGCTCCAGTATGGAAATCGTTGAGCACAATGACTGCCTCCTCATGTGTGAGACATCGACGTAAGATGTAGTCTACACCTCTCGGATACAACGTATCATTGAGTATGAGATAATTCTTAGCCTGATGGCGTATACGCCGACGCTCATCATGAGAAGCAGAAGTGGGGCACTTCAAAGTCTGGAGATAGATAAGTATATCTCTATACTAGGGATCTGAAGATGTGATAAAAAACAAATCTCCTGGGATAGGCGATTCTTCAGGCACAACGTCACCTGACTCAACCGGAAGTTCTGAAATAAGATCTACGAAGACCAATGAATTTTTGGACTTTGCTGAAACGAAGTCTAAGTCAAATTCCTGGAGGATGACTATCCATCTACTGATTTTTCCGCCTATAACCCATCGTTTCAACATGTACTGGAATGGATTCACGACAGCAATGACGGTGGTCTTGCGAAACAAAACATAATGACGGAACCATTGAACAACATTAACCACTACCAACGCAAGTTTTTCAATATGAGAATTATTGAGTTCCAGTCCTACGAGGCCTCGGCTTAGGTAATAGATCACGTATTCTAAGAACGAATCATCTTCCTGGACTAAAACCATGCCAATGGTGGACTCTGCGGCAGCCAGATATAATAAGAAATCTTTGTTATAGTTAGGTGGCCATAACAGAGGCGCAGTTGTGAGGGTGTGTTTTAATGCATCGAAATAGCATTGAGCGGCTTCATCCCAGTAAAAAGGAATGTATTTCTTCAGTAGGTGCATAAATCCCTTGGTGATTTTGGCATAGTTGGCGATGAAGCATCATAAAAAGTTTGTCTTGCCTTGTAGACTCTGAAGTTGTAGGATTGTGCGTGGGGGGGGAACAAGATTATTGCCTCCACCTTGAGAGGATCGACCATGATCCCTATTGTTGATACGATGAAACCTAAAAACCGTCCTGATGTGACGCAGAAGCTGCACTTGTTTTGATTCAAGTGAATCCTAAAGTAGCGACAGCGTTCGAAGATTACTCTAAGGTGTGTAGGATGATCCGTTCTTTTGCGAGATCGTGATGCTAAATCATCTAGATAGGCCTCAACCGTATACTTGAGATCATGAAAATCAAAAGACATGGTCCGTTAGAAGGTAGCTCCATCATTTTTAAGACCAAAAGGCATCTTACGATATGTGAATGTACCCCACGGACAAATGAATGCCATTTTGTGTTGGTCTTCGAGTTTGATTTGGATTTGATTATATCCCGAAAAACCATCCATGAAAGAAAAGGCTTTGCAACCAGCACATTCATCAATGATCTAGTCAATGAACGGTGTTGGAAAATTATCTTTGGGACATGCCTTGTTCAAATCATGGAAATCGGTACATACACGAATCGTGCCTTGTTTTTTATTGACCGGCACAAGATTTGACACCAATTGAGTCAAATGGATAGGATAGATAAAACCTGCCTTTAGCAATTTCTCAACCTCGATCTTGATGGTTGCTGCTTTCTTGGGATTAACTGGACACAGCTTCTGTCGAATAGACTTGGCATCAGGATAATTTGTGATTTCATGTTCAACTATTTTTGGATCAATACCTAGCATTTCCTCATAAGACCAGGCAAAAACGTTGTAGACTTCTTTGAAAATATCCGTGTAGATTTGAATCTCTTTGGGGGAGCAATCCTCTTCGATGAAGACATTCTCCACGATGCCAGGGTTTCGGGAGATGTTGATTGGTATAGTTTCAGCGATAGTTGCCATATTTCCCTCAGTATAAATTTCATGTTTAGCTAAGAGATTAATAGGACACGGCTGATCTCCCGTCATGGTCACGGTGAATTCTCCTGCTTCGATTCAACTTAACTCTGGAAGAAAATATGATCTATGATGAAGATCTTCCCAAGGTTTGCCCGGACTAGTCATTGTTTCGATTACTGCTTCATCAGAAAGAAAGACTAAGTCTAACGAATCGACGTTAGCGAGAGAACCCTGAGCCTAAATAGGCTCTAGAAGTGGATCTAACTCTTGTGTAGGAGTCAGATCAGTGTTAGTTGAAGCTTGCTGGACTAAAGAGTATGCTACTTTAGCGGTAGAAAAGGGCATGGACATGCCTAGGTGCCCTGTCTCATCCATCGTGGCTGATGGGGAAGGAAGAATCCATGGATCCTCGAAGTAAGTCGTGAGGAACGATGAAACTTGAAAAATCTCCATCTTATGGTGATTAGATATAAATTTCATATCGCTGTGAGGAGGTGGGTAATCAAAAGTACCCATCAAAGATGGGCACAAACCAACTCCTATGTTAACGACACCTGGTTGAGGATTATCAATCAGCGAGACCGTGGATGCCCCCAAAGTTGGGTCAAGTCTGGAGAAAGGCAATTGATCGATGGTCACTATCTGGCCCTCGTGTGGAAACAATAAGATCCAAAAAACAGTAGCAACCATAGCTTGCATAGTATAAGTCCAACTCCGTCCTAACAAGAGGTTATAGTTGAGGGGAGCATCGACTACCTCTACTTTGACACACACGATCTTCCCTCCTAACTACACGGGGAAAGAAGGAATGATGCCATGTGGTCGGAACGAACGACCGTCGAAAGCAGTGAGGAGAGTAGGTGATGGAGACAAAACGGGCTGGCCAATGGCCTTCCAACATGCCAATGACATAATGCATGTCGAGGTTCCCTCGTTGACCATCGTGTAGAAGATATTTCGTGTAAAAGTTTTTGTGGGGTAACCACTACTATCTGAAATGCTATGTGGTAAGGCAGACGAGGTTTTAAGTCAGTTGTATCTAACATGTTGGTACCTGGATTACAAGTCTCAGTAGAGCCCAAAGTGGTTAACAAGGCTTTTCTCTGAGAAGGGCAACTTTGGAGGACCTCCAAAGCAGACATCGCACAAGGGGTTTGTGATAAATATTCCACCATAGTGTAGTTATGGGTGGCCCTTGTGTTTGGGTTATGAGAAGCCTTTTTAAATGCACCTTTTGGAATGTGTGTCATTGTTTCTCCCAATGTCTTCTCAATCTGTAGAGGAAGAGATGGGAGGTCAGCTTCTTTACCCTTCTCAGAAGCGCTTGGTTTACTATAATCTTGTGCTCTAGTCGATATGAAAGCATCACCCCTAACCATATATACGTTCACGGATGAGGGGTTGTTCGGAGGCGGGCAGTTTTCTTGGCTGCCCCCTTCCATACTTGCAGAGGCTTGAGTTAGATTTTGCCCATGCTGAAATGGGTTCGTCAACACTGCCTGTTGTTGCTATGTGACAAATTTTTGGGCTTCTGCAAGCCGAGGACATAGATGGGTCAGGTGGTCTTCTATGCACAAGTTGCATGGATACCTAGCCTTATGTTTTTCAGTGTTGTCCCCGCCAGCATTATCATTGGGTTTTTTATCCCCCTTACCCTTCTTTCGTTGTTTTTTATTCCCTTCAGGCTGTTGGGTGGCCTTTGGGTTAGTCGACTTCACTGTGTGTACTTCTGACATTTGGGTAGGGGTAGCTGCCAAAGCAGTAGTTTGGCTGGCCACTATGTGTTGTATGGATAACTGTTGCAACTGCTTTGTCATTTTCTCAGTTGGCTTAGTTTGTGCTGAACCGACGATACCATCGGTATGTGGTCCAGCTCTCTGTCTAGTTTTATCCAGTATTGAACGTGGCGCATCTGGCAAGATGTTGTATAATAAACTGGACTGAGAATATATGAGCTCAAACTATTGAGCCCTCATGATGGCATCTTCTTTAGAGAAAATTTCTGATGTCACGACGTCTTTCAATAACTGCGGGACCAAAGACTTAAGGAACCACTCAAGAAGGAATGTTGGTGGGATTGGTACTTTGATTAAACTCTCCTGGCTTCTCCATTCTCAGATGTGATCAGAGATATGGTCCATTGTTGTCTATTCGAAATTAGCGAGCAGGTATGTGCCAGCATCATATCTCACGGGTAACTGGAAATGGTTAAAGAAAGCCATCGCCAGTTTGCCAAAAGAAGAGTATCGTGAGTGATCAAGCTCAATGTACCATTTCACGGCACTCTCAATGAGAGTACATTGAAACAATCGCAACTGTACGGAGTCATCTTTCAATGAATTAGATGAGCACCAAAGATGGAAGGTAGTCACATGATCACCTGGATCTTCGTTAGGCTTTTCTTCGAACATTGGAATGTCCGAAGGCAACTTCGTCGGCATAGGAGGCCAACGGGGATCGTGACAAATAAGTTCATTCAACAACCTTGTCAAATCTGGCAAGTGTAAAGTTGTCAGGAATGGTAGTTTGGGTTGTTGTTGATAACCTAGGAAAAAGGGTCCTGGAGTTTGACTGGCACCAGGTTGCTAGTAAAAGTTTGGCTGCTAGCCCAGATTCTGGTAGAAACCATGGCCCTGGCCAGCGTAAGGATTTTGCATTTGTGGAGACATCATCGGTTGATTTCCCAAATAGGACATGGATTGTTGGGCATGAATTATATTCAAAGGACTTTGTGAAGGATTACCCCATGCTGGTCCCGTGGAGATAGGCATAGTAGTTTGTCCGGGGTTCCATTGATTGTGGAAAGAATTACCCCAGATCAGCATTCTAGAGGAGGGAACGGATCCTTGCCCTGAATTCCAAGGTCCTACTAGGTTTTCCCCCTGTGCAGGAATAGTACCCTGCACAGAAGTAGATTGTCCAAAAATGGGGTTGCCCCCAGTTAGGAAACTGGTTGATGAGAAGGTGTTGTTACCAAATGTTACATTCCAATAAAATGGTGTCAAACGTATTGGCATACTATGCGAAGGTGGTCTTTGACTCCCCGCTCCAAATAAACTATTGTGTGTAGGTTGTCCGACGGATTGTTGATGCGAACCAACGAGTGAAGGGGATGAAGGAGGGATATGACCTCCTACGTAAGGAAAAGCATTAAAAGGGACAGGAGTGCCCCTTATGTGACCTTGGAAAAGAGCGCTAGAGCTCCCTGCCCCCAGACCCAAAGTCTGTAAGGTGGAGTAGGAAAGTACAAGACTTGTACCCGAACTAGGCATACCGTATGAGAACGGAGGGCCTGTCGCACTAGGTGTGAAAGGGGTTGTGGTTGTTGCCAAAAACAGGTTCGTACCACTGTGTGAAGTAGTTGCGGTTGAGACCATGGTGGCTCGAACCGATGACGGTAGGTTAGGAGATGATTCTCCTGTTGTGACAACCATGGTGGGCACTGAATAATTCCCAAAAGAAGTAACAGCATTTGTTTCCATTATTGTGTGTGACACTGTCTGCCGCTCGTGAAATTGAATTGGTACAATAAGAGGTGCCAAGAGATAAGTGGTTAGGGTTTCAACCAAGCCAAGAGCGGTTGCTTCAAGGTCAAAAATGGTTGATTCCTCCGGGGTTTGTTCGGGCACAATGGTTTGTAACCCAGTCGCTTCAAAGACCCTTGTTGGTCTATCTTTCACCTTAATGGTGGCAAGGGTGGCTCCAGTGTAACCGGCGGTAGGTCAAGAAGCCTTTGTGACCAGCGGAGCTCAGGATCCTCCACTGTGTGAGAAAATCCAAGACACTCTAAGGTATTCTAAACGCTCAAAAGTAACACACACTAAGAAAAAAGTCCCTAGAAGATAAGACAATCAAACACTAAATTAATTGGAAGAATAGTTACAACAACCAACACTAGAGAAAATTACTGGTGCAAGTGCAACTCGAACATGGAAGCACCCTCCAGGTATACTCTGCAAAGTGTGGCCCGATGTTTTTCCTAGGTACCATGGTATACCCCCGTAGTCACCTGTGTATGTCCCTAACAAAGATTGGCAACTAGGTTGCCAGCACGCGAACAAACACCAGGCGGGTACAGTCGAAAGTTGGGTAGACCACAATGAGCAGGGTATCGAGCCTGAAACATGTCAAGGGTATCGAGAGAAAATGGTCGGAGAGACAACTGAGGACCTCGAACAGATTCGAGACCCATGAAGCCCCGTGGCAAATGCAAACGACGGAATCCCAAAACAAGCCCTCTATATGTGTTCTCCACTACGATTAGTCCGGCTTTGGAGGGGTTATCTCCGCTACCTTTCTGCACGCAACCTCGTGTTTATCCCCTGTGTTAGAAGGGGGTCCCGGATAACTTCCACGAAACTGGACTTAGACACTCCCTATCTCATACTCCAATGTTTTATTTTAAATGGCCTTGAAGAGTTTCCTCTCCAACCTAATCTAAGGCCCTTGTCCTGAACTAGTTTGTGAACCCTACAAACATAAAAGTCTAGTAGATTTTAAATTTAGCGTTACTTTTATGGCTTTGTCTTACATCAAGGGGTATGAGGGTGAAACTGATGATGTGTAAAAGACGAAAGAAAAAAATGAATAAAAAAGCTGGAAACAAAACTTTTACTGAATGCAAAATTTCAACAACTTTTCAAAAGAAAGATTTTTTAACTTTTCTAAGATTTTGGACAGCGAACTCAAAAGGAATTTCACTCGACTACGAGCTACTTATTATCTAAGTGAACTGCAAAAACTTATGAAATAAAAGACTTTTCCCTAGCTAATGGTGCAGAAACACACTCTTCAACCAAAGAAGAAAATGAAAAGAGATTTTTTTTTTGTTTAAGTGCTAGTAAAGCAAGAAAGGAAAAACACTGACAAGCAAAAAACCAAGAAAAACAATTCTGGCTTAAAGCACAGATCACAAAGAATCAGATTAAAAAATCACAGAATAGCAATTGTAAAAACAATGACTCTCACACTTGTCTAAAAACTATAAAAAAAAATTATTTTTCTGACAACGTTTTAAATGAGAAAAAGCAAGCTAAGGGTAAAAATAATACTAACCTGCTGACTGTTCAAACAGAGATTCAAACACCTAAGAGGAATACTTCTTATCAAAGGAGAGGATGATTGTCTCACCCTTAACAAAAATTAGCCTGTAAAGGCACGCGACTGTTACTCAAACAGCATGCGTACAAACGCGCGCTGAATAGAGATAGAGGGCGTGTACACACGGGCTGACCTTGTACAAGCCGCGTGTATATCTAAACTCTAAGAAAAAATGAAAACAGACAGACCAAACCAGGAAGAGACCACTAGTATTGATAACCAGGATCCCTTGAAGGCTTGGATACTCTTTCTAACAGAAAAACAAATAATGCAAGGAAAAAATAATAAGGCAAAAACAATCTGAGATAGGACTGTTAGCAAACAAGACTCAGACAGAATTCCAGAAAACCCCCTGAGAATATGTGATTCTGACAGGGAAGAGGAGGACTGCCTCTGAGGTTCTCTGAACTCCTACATGCTACTACTATCTCTACAGCTAGCGTTCACACACGGGCTGTAAAAGGATAGGGCGCGGGTACACGCGTTCAGGCCTTGTGTAGGTTGTGTGTACCTCTGTGGGTCCCAAAAAACATAGTTAAGCAAAATTCAAGGAAAGATGGTATGGAAAGCCAAACTCTCTGCTAGCTCAGACTTTACAAAAATGAAAAGAAAAGACAGGCAAGAAAAACTAGTCTTTAAACTACCCGAAAACTAAATAAAATTCCAGGAACCCTAAAGAGTTAATCCCCAGTACGGTCGCCAATTCTGTTGTTGGGGAAAAACACCCTACGGACTAGCAAATAGAGTTCAGACTTTGCATGCAGATATGACCAAATAGAAATTACTTTCTACCTTCATCCCTAGATTTAAATCCCCTCTTCTTAGTACATGCATGGAAAGATCAACCTACCTCGTTACCAGTGTTTGATGTCGATCCTCCATTGTGCTTGATTACTTGTTCGCAATACTCCTTCCAAAGTTGACCTGCATTCAAGACGAGCAACAACTATGCATGCATACTACCTATATACTCATGGGTTAGAAATCAAACATAAACTAATCAAACCATAAAAAGTTCATGAATTGGGACGGGAAAAGAATTCTCTTTATTACTTAAAATGAGTCAACTTACAAAAGTTGAGACCGGCCACCGCTCCTTGAACCTGATCCTGGGCTCCTCCTCTTCTGTCCTTCAACTGCTTTTCTTTAAATCTCCTTTGGCATTAGGTAAGGCTAAAGGGTTGGGATACTAGAATATGTAAATGGGCAGAGTTTCTTTGCTATATTCTTCCCCCTTTCCAAATGGTACCCCTACCCCTTCTTTTATAGGCTAGAAGGAGCTAGGTATTTGGATGAACCCCCGGCCATGCATGGCCGGGAGTTTCAGTTAACTCACCCATAGGTTTTTGTTTCATTAGCAACATAACTTTTTTCATGCTTTTGTCGGTCCACGCCTGTAGTAATGGGTTAGGGCGCATGGGCCTTTACACAAGAGGATTTTCAAAGAGTTGTTCAGCAGTGTTTTTGGAAAAGAAAGGATATGAGTTGGCCTGACGCTAGGTAAGCATGTGTGGTGCAATTTAGGGTTATAAAAGGTGGACATACCCGAGAGGTGACCACCACAAGTGCCTCTATGGAAATCGTTCAAGAATCTGTCAGCTTCGTCGATGGTCAAACATCGGCGAAGGATGGTGTCGACCCCGCGTCGATAAAGAATGTCTCCGATGAGGATATATTGAGGGGGCTAGTGGAGAATGCGTCAACGATCATCTCGAGAGATATGAGACCCAAACTTCTGTGTCCATAGGTAGACGAGGAGATCTTCGTACCAGGGGTCATCAGAGGGGATTAAGAAGAGGCGTTCATCGGGAAAATCTATATTGATGGGGGAATATGTGGAATCCAAGGGAAAAGTCGTAATGAGTTCGGTGAGGACAAGCGCTTTCTTTCTTTTGGGAGTTGAGAACTCTAGGTTGTATTCCTAGAGGATAACGATCCATCGGGAAAATTTTCCATTAATTTGTCGTCGAATAAGCAAGTATTGCATGGGGTTGGAATCTGTTATGACCTTGGTAGTTCGAAGCAGGATATAATGGCGCATCTTTTGGACTATGAGGAAAACTGCTAGGGTGAGCTTATCATCATGATTGTACTTCAGGGGTGGCTCTGAAAGATTTTTATTGATGTAGTAAATGACATGTTCACGCCCATCATCCCCTAATTGGATGAGGACTCCTGCTACTGAGACGGTTGAGGCTGACAAGTAGAGGATGTAATCACGATCATAGTCTGAAGGAATAATCAAAGGGGCATTAGACAAGGTGGATTTTAAATCATCAAAAGTTGTTTGAGCATGTTCGTCCCATCAAAATGGGATATCATGAAGCAGGACGCGAAGAAAACCATGCATGCGAGTGGCGTAGTCTGGGACAAAGAAACATAGAAAGTTGGCTTTGCTTTGCAAACTCTGCAGTTGGTGTAAATTCCTAGGTGGTGGAATTTTTGTGATAGCTTGGACCTTGAGGGGGTCCACCGTGATGCCGTGTTGGGAAACAATGAACCCAAGGAGGTGTTCAACAGTGACGCAAAATACGCACTTGAGGGGGTTCAAGCAGATATTGTACCCGTGACATCATTGGAAAATGATGCGTAAGTCGTCTAAATGTTGAGTTCACTTTTTGGATCGAGCAGTGACATCATCCAAATAAGCAAGGATGATGCACGAGCAAGGTCATGGAAAACATAGGTCATGGCCCGTTGAAACATAGCACTTGCGTTCTTGAGTCCAAAAGGAATCACACAATAAGAAAAGGTACCCCAAGGGGTATTAAAAGTGGTTTTATACTGATCTGCAGGATGTATTTGGATTTGATTGTAGCCGGAGAACCCATCCATAAAGGATAGTGCCTCATGGTAGGCACAGTCATCAATAATGTGGTCGATGAAAGGGGTTGGAAATTTGTCTTCAGGACAAGCATGGTTGAGATCACGAAAGTCAGTGCAGACACGAATAGTGCCCTATTTCTTGTTAATGGGGACATGGTTGGAGACCCATGAGGTATATACAATGGGTTAAATGAACCAGGCAGAATGTAACTTGTCAATTTCGGCTTTGATAACCGCAGCTTTGGATGGGTGAAGAGGGTGTTTCTTTTGACGTACTGGGGCAACATCTGTCCAAGTGTCGATTTGATGTTCGATTATAGATGGATCAAGGTCGGGCATCTCCATATATGACTAGAAAAAAATATGTCAGTATTCCTGAAAGAGAGATTTGTAAGCTGTGATTTCTTCATGGGAGCATGTGGCGTTGATGGTGATTTATTCTATGATTCTCGGTTTAATGGAAATGTCAATTTTGATAGTGGGGGAGATGTTGGCCACGTTTCCTTCTTCAAAATAATCTGGGGTAGGGATAGGGTTGTTGAACCAGTCTGTATGCCCCAAAGGAATAAAATCCTTGGTTTCGATTTCTCATATCAAAGTTTGGGTAGGAGGATGAAAGGCCTCCTGTGAGAGGAAAAGTGCTTGATGATGGAGCACATTCCATGGGAAATCAGGGATAGTGAGTTCTTCCAGGATATCTTCATCGCAGTGAAAAATGCGAGAATATAGGGGATCCTGGGAGGTGATAGGGGGAACTATTAACGCGTGTTTGTCCTCTAGTGGTGAGGACACAGGGATATCGTGTTCAGGGTGCGAGGGACCGTTGGACATAAAGTGAATGACCTGATACTGTGGAGAGTGCCTCATCTATGTAGGTACTGACGATGAAATGTATCGAATATTAGTAATGTGAACCTCAGTAGAAGGTGTTTGAGCGGGCTTTGGCCTAGATGTTTGGCATACTACGGCTAAGGTTTGGCAAAATTGAGGTGGAGTTGGGAAATGATGAGTGTAATGGCCATATTTTGAACAGATGGCACAAGTGAATTTGGTTTGCAACCCTTTATTGCTTGCAGTGGAGGACTCTATAGTAACAGTAGATGTACTTGGTGGAGTGGCGAGCAATGTGGTTTCTTTAGGGAGTTGAATTAGATTGCGTAACTCGAGAAGAGTAGGGCATCAATTAGTGAGGTTCCCTTCTCTTTCACATAGTGCGCAAGGAGGTTGAACTCGAGGAGGAAGTGGTGTTGTGGGATCTTTCTTCTTTCGTCTGCCCCTAGAAGAGATAGTGGTACCAACAATAGGGGGGCATGGTGGTGTGGCAAGAGCCTGTACGGGAATCTACATCGGTATTCCCTTTGTCTGAGGAGGGAGAGATGGTTGAGGAACCATTGTGGGTGGATGTAGATACTATTGATTTTTCTATAAGCTAGGTTAAGCATGAAATTCATTCCATTTTATCATTTAATTTAACCATAGACAATAATGTTGCAGCAACCAAGATCACAAGAAGAAACAC
>CBVK0100462232.1:0-12235 GCA_900067695.1 Picea abies
ATTTTTCCCTCTTTCCTCATTTATTTTCATGAATATTTTGTATTTGGGTACCTAACATGGCCTCGTTGCTGATACCCATTATTTAATTTCACCATAGTGATGTTCAGGGGGGGGTGTTGGAGATACTTCGCACACACCTAGGATTTATTTTTTGTATGTTTTTCCCTATTTTTACTAGTCATTATTCAGTCTCCTATAGTTTAGGGAGAATATTCCTCTAGGAAAATATTCTCTTTAGTTCACACTTCAGTTTGATTAGTTGAATGGAGTCTATATGCCACATTGGGAGCATCACCAAGAAGAATTGGGATCATCACCATCTAATGTGCATTGTCCTTGGGATTATCACCAAACTAGCACATTACTTATGATTCCTTTATCTCCTCCTTAGTTCACTTTGTTTCAATCAGTTAACTGAAGACTAAGAGACTAGTTAAATCATACTAGGTGGAAGTTAACTCCTATAACTTCCTGAGAGACTAGACTAGGTGGAAGTTTACTCCTTTAACTATTGGTGTGTGCCTAGATCACTCTAGACCACCACTATGATGCATTGGATTCTCTTGTAGTGTGCATTAGTTGAGTCATACAGATTATTTCATGTGTAAATTATTATTCATTCATTTGGTTAATGAGAATTCTTCCATTCTTTCTCTTATGTTTCTCTTTTCTCATATTTTCTCTACAAATTGTGTATGTCATTTTCTAGTTATATATTTTTTGTGCAGGTTAAACACATTTACAACTCGATCTTTCTGAGTTTTTATCCTTTTTCAACATGTTTTCAAACTTTCCATAAATTGGCCCTCCCCTGTAGTAAGCACCAGGGAACCACTGTCATACTAGCGCTCCCCAAAATCCTTACAAGGAGAACCACTCCACTCTGTTTCCTTGAAGACATGAGCGCAACCCCCTACATTTTTAAAAATATTTAGGTTTTTCTAATTCCTTCTCAGTTTTGTTGATCATAGTTTTTTAACCCAAAAGTTCTTCATTAGTTTTTGTCTTTTCTTGGTTCACAAAACTATTAATCATCTTTGTTTATCTTGCAATCTCCTTCTCAAGTGCAAGATTTGTTTTTCACCTTTCATTGGTTTAATCCTTGTTTCCCAATATCATTAGTTATCTACTTGATTGGAAGAGTCTGCAAGGTTTTTCTGGTCACTGATTTCCTTATCATTCTTACTTTGATTGAAGGAATTGAAACTCAATTTCTTACCACAACCTAGCTTTGATATTGTTTCTCGTTGCTCAATTTTCAAAGTTGTTTTGTTTGTTTTTTCTTGATTTCTTGATCTTTGTTTGAGTGAGTTTTTTTCTTTTTTATTTCGTTTAAGGGTATATTTGTTTGGATAACATTTTTCTCCCTATTCTATGTCATTTTAGTTGCAAACTATTTCAATTTTTTTTCAAAGAAAGAAGCATTAGAATCACATAATTTCTTGCATCTAAAATCAAACAAAGAAAATTTGAAGAACTTTGTATTCATTGGTTTTGGAAACTTGAAATGTTTTCTTTTGATAATTTGGTAAATGTGTGTGGATTATTTTTGGGAACAAATTTCATAAAGTTTTACATTATTTTGAGTGTTTGTTAGTGATGTAAAAGAAAAAATCTCTTCTCCTTAACATAACTAGAATTTCATTGAAAAGAAAATTGCATCTCATTGTTTTTCTTTCTTTTTGGATTAGAGTCTCAAAACATCATCAGTTTCACTATAATTCACCCTTGAGTAACGAACAACCAAAAAAACAAATGCTAATTAAAAGATATCTAGCAACTTTTATTTTTAAGTCTTGTAAACCAACATTATACTAGGGTTAGAGATTTAGAATAGGCTGTGAGGTTAACTCTCCAAAGAATTAAAGACACACATAGAATCTTGTCATAGGGAGAGAAAATCCAATTTTTGTATAAGCATAGCTGGGATCCCCCTCTCACAAAATGGTTAAATATGAAGTTGCTTGCAGGAGAGTAACAAAGATTACCCCTCCAAGGATTAAGTAATCATAGATAAATGACCATATATTGGGGGTTCTTCATGAGAATCATTTTTTTTCATTTGGTGTCAGAGCTTCATGAATCCTGAATCCATTCAGGGTCCTTAGAAGTTTATTGGTCCACTTGTCTTTAGTTCTCTTGAAGAATATCAAACTTGATATCCTGCCCATATGTTCAGACCTGATTTTCTACTGTACCCAACGAGAGGCTGACTGTGTGTTGGTAACCTTAGTAGTCATAATCTATATGCTCTATACATAAGGTGACAATGAAGGGGAGTCTTTATTGTACCTTGATTAGACATTGGTCAAACTCGCTTGGGTTCCTTGGAGGGTAATCCATAGATAACATCATGAGGGAACTTGCACCAAGGTGTAAGTCTATTAAGTAGGTCACCAATGTAACTAATCCACCCACTGAATCCCATCCCCTTCTCACTTTTTTCTCGCGATGTTGGATTTCATCACTAAATAGTAATTTCATTGTGAAAAGATATGATTTTCTTTTTCATCTTTTTATATTTTTAGCGAGTGTTGTTTATTCTCCTTAGTTGTCCTTAGAATTGGTATTGTGTATAATAAAGGTATTCTTCAATCATGTAGGATCCATGGGTTTCCTATAGAAGGCTACAAACCCCTACCTCCCAATTCACCTGAAGACATTTTTCGTGGTGAAGTTGTCAAAGAAAAACACTATTCTGACACTAGGATTATCGCTACTCCTTTAATTTAAAATCTCAAGGTAGCAATTGTAATAGTTCAGGAAGGTGTTGTTCCTCCTTTAAACCCACCAATTACCAACCCTCTTGATCCACTTATTGTCCAAGTAGATTCTTTAGGGAATATCATTCCTGAAGATTATCCCAGATTATTGTCAAGGCCATACGAATAAGTTAATATGGAATCAAAACCACTCAATACAAGTGAATTATATACAACCCATTCCCATACTACTAGAATGGTAGATCCAAATCAAACTCATGTTCATCCTATATGGAAAACTCCATCGGGCCATGATACTTATGAAAAAATCAATTTGCATCGACCATTTTATGCCCTTCCACATACACCTGCCATTGTTAACGCAAGTACAAAACCATCGAGTCATTTCCTTGGTAATCCAATAGGACCAACACATAAAACGCTACCACTTTAGGTCGAATATCAAGTGATATAGGTCATGTCCTTCCTAGTCATTTACAAAAAACTATGATGGTTACACCAATGATTCCTATTCAAGCATAAATTTCATTCACACCACATAATTATGTTGGGACACCTTCCCATATTAGAATGAAAAACCCTTTCATACCACAAATCTCGACCGGGGGAAATATTCCTACTAGGGGGAAATCCTCCATTAGTGGAAAATTCCCTACCAGGGGGAAACCCTCATTTGGTGGAAAAATTCCTTCGAGGGGCAAACCCTCATTTAGTGGAAAAGTCTTGGTCATTACCCAACCTATCGATGTGGGGAAAGATCCAAGTATTTTTGTCAGAAACCCACAACAAACCTAGGGACTAGCTCAGGGAGGATATTTTAATCCACCACTTCAAGGAGGATATTTACATCCTAATCTGTCAGGACTATACTTTCGACAACCATTCTGAGGTGTACCAAATCCCCCTTGGGGCCCTCATATTCAATCATATTTTCCTCCACAAGGGCAAACTATTTATCCTCCGCAGGGTCATACTGGTTATCCTCCTCAAGGTCAAACTTGTTAATCTCCTCATGTTCAAACTGTTTATCCTCGTCAGGTTCAAAATGGTTATCCTCCTTAGGGTCCAACTAGTTACCCTCCTTAAGGTCAATTTAGTTTTCCCTCATCTTTTACCCAAGTACCTCAACAAATGAATCCTTCTTTTACTAGACACAATCCTCAACAACCATATATGGGAGGACCTTCTAGATACAATTTCCCTCAATAGCCTATTTATTGTCCTATTGGTGCTTGCATTCCTCACTAGTATCATCCTCAAAGTAATCGATAATTACCTTTTCTAGCTACTTTAGATCTTCCAAAATTGTTGATATTGAAAAATGATCCCATATTTCATTTTTCTTTTAGGCCAGTAATTCCTGCAAAGTTACCATCAGACATCTAAAAATTTGATGGTAAACCCGGATAAGATCCGAATAACCATGTCATGACATTTCATCTCTGGTGTTCATAAAACTCATTGATGGATGAATCTATTCATTTTCATTTGTTCCAATGTACTCTTATGGGCTCTGCAAAAAAATGGTACATTGAATTACAATGTGGATCTTTTCAATATTTTAATTCACTTGTTATGTTTTTCCTCACCCATTTTCAACTTCCAATTATATATGAAACCGAAATGAAGCTTTTGACCTCCCTTCATCAGACTAACTCTATACATATTTCCAATCATATCCATGAATGGAGACGACGACGACGACGGTTGATAAAATATACCATCCCAAACCATTTGTTGGAAGAATGGTTAACAAAATCCATGTTACCACCTATTTCTCATGATGTAGGAATGAGAGGCATAGTTGTAGAAGAAGAAGTTATTTCTCATGCCCAATATCTAGATTTGGTTTATTCCCAATATGGTAATTTATACGAATTGATACAAAATGCTCCATGTATGTCAACCGATCCATCCAAACCATCATTTGTCGCTCATTCTAATGGAGTTATAAATTTTTTCAAAACTCAACCTTCCTCACAGTCTACTAGGACTACACATCATTCAATATCTACCCCAACTACGGTGCATGATTCTATCCATTCTAATTCCTCCCCAACTAAAGTCTCTAAAGTAAATGTACTTAAATTTGCTTCACCACCATAACCTGGGGGGAAGAAGAAGAGTAAGAATAAATCAAACAAAGATAATAATCAAACAAAAACACAAACACAACCACCTATTTTTAAAAAGAAACAACAACAAAAACTAAAATTTCCCTATCTCATTTGTATTGAAGATCATTACACAAGAGACTGTCCTCATTGAGATGAAGCATCGAAATTCCTCAAAGGAAATTCCCAACCTGTTGTTTTGACACATCCTTTTCCACAGCAGCAGTCAATGGTTATGAAAAATCCCTCACCTCCATAAGGAGGAAACCTAAGTCCTCCTAAATATGATGCTTCCTCAAGTGCGCATATTTATATGATCAATGGTGTATATTTGACCACTAGGACTACGACATATGACACAACTCTAGGAAAAAATGGTTAATAGAGTGTAACTACTGGAACCATGATTGATCCACCTTGCACCTCTGCCACCCTTCCATATGGACCTCTACATATCAAATAACCAAAATTTGAATCTATATTACGTCCACCCAAGAGTATTATTCAAAATTGACCTTCAATCCCAACTCTTGTGTTTCCCAAAACTACAACATAGTTGAATATTTGTCCCAAGCACCTTGTTCAATTTTGGTGCATGAAGTTCTACTAAACTTCCCTAGTTAGCTTAAGACTCTCTTGGAAGCCATTAGAGTTGTGGATATTGAGTAATCCAATACTATTACATTTAACTTGGATGATTATAAATCAAGTCTCTCTCACCAAATCACATTTAAAATTGAAGTTGTTGTTCACAATGAACACATTCATTGCACTATATTGGATGAAGGAGCATCGACTTGTGTCATGCCTTTAGCCTGTTGGAAAGGTCTTAAAACACCATGCATTAATCAATCTCCTAGCATGTTGAAAGCATTTGATGGACAAGGTTTCAGACCTCATGGAATATTGAAATCATTATCCATTCAACTGGGGGGTGAGAAATATTTTTGTCAATGTGGAAGAAGTCGATGCTCTTTTAGATTATAACTTGTTGCTTGGAATAAGTTGGTTTTATGCTATGATCGTTGTGTCCTCTTCGGTTTTTCGATGTTTCTAGTTTCCTCATCAAGGAAAAATAGTTACCATCGACCAATTATATTATTGTACACCTGATGGTGACAACCAAACCACCAACAATATTCCATTTATGGGGGAATCAATGATTACTTACGAGAGTATAGGGGTCAGTCTCCTGAAATATTCTTCACTCATGGGAACTTTCCCAGCACCCGTTTCTCAAACTTTGCATCATATCACAATGATAAATATTATTTCAACCATGGTACATCAATCCCTCAAATAATTTGATCCTTGTATCATACCTAGTTGTTTAGAGTTTGATACACTACGTGATAGTATGTCTCTTAGCCCAGCAGAGGCTAAATAAGATTCCATTCAATCTGCCTCTCCTTCATCCGACGACCAACATCTGGTGGCATCTAATTATTATTCACTACCATATTGGTTAAATTCCTTATCACTGACCTTTGATTACATTATACATATTTTTACATCCGATGAATCTATTATAGAAATGCTTAGTATTGAAGAGTCACCATGGAATGATAACCACCACCTCTCATCCTTTCTTCCAATTTTAGATGAAATTCATGAAAATATTCAATCTATTTTTCCATCTGATATTGTTGATAATCCTCAATCTCTGATACTCACTCAAGATACTGTCTTCAAGGGAAATTTAGGAAAAATATTGCAAACCATCAACATAGACATATAAGAAAAAGAAGGTGTCGTGGAACATATACAATTATTTGTGAACTGTTCAACTGAAGAAATTCAAAGCTACACCACCTTATTTAATGAATTTCATGTCGTTTTTTCTTGGAGATATGAAGAAATGCTAGGAATCGATCCTTCAATCATTCTGCATCAAATTAAAATGTATCTTGAAGATAAACCTGTATGATGGAAATTTTGCCCTGCTCATCCTAGGAAAAATGTGACAATAAAGGAAGAAGTAGAAACATTATTGAAATTTGGTTTCATTTATCCCACACCTATGACTGAATGTGTGTCTAACATCGTTACACTCACAAATAAACAAGGGACAATTCATGTTTGTGTCAAATATAGGAATCTCAATAAGGCTTGTCTAAAAGACAATTACCCTACACCCTTCATCAACCAAATTATTGATAATTGCACTGAATGCCTAATCTTATCTTATATGGATGAATTCTCAGGATATAACCATATATATATATTACTAGTTTATCAACATAAAACAAAATTCATCTGCTCATGGGGAGCCTTCTCTTATTGTAAGTTACTCTTTGGCCTTAAAAATGTTGGAACTACTTTTGAGTGGTCCATGTCATACACTTTCCACGATATCAAGCATATTGTTTATCCGTACCTCGCTGACTTTCCAGCTCATTCAACTAATCACAAAGATCTTATTAATCATTTGAGAGAGATTTTTCTTAGATGACGACATTATAGCATATGCTCGAATCCCCCAAAATGATTTTTTTTGTCGAATTAGGGAGGCTCCTAGGTTTCATAGTCTCCAAATATGGGATTAGGGTGGACCCTTTAAAAGTGAAATCTTCCCTGTATTTACCTCCTCCCCAAAAAATTACTCAACTCCAAAGTTTGCACATGAAGGAAAACTTTCTACATCGTTTCATCTGCAATTAAGCAGAAATCATGAAAGGATTCACGAGGTTGTTGCAGAAGGATGTCCCTATCATCTAGGATGAACTTGCTCAATTCTCATTTGAGGCTCTCAAGCATTCTTTAATGCATACACCATTGATAGAACCCCCTAACTACATGAGATATTATTTCCTTTACTTTGTTGCCTCCACTTCCACTATTTCCATGGTGTTTGTTCAAGAGGACGAAAACATTATAGAGCATGTGATCTACTATTTAAGTAATATCCTTTTTGGCCCTGAAATTTAATATTCACATGTTGAGAAACTTTAGAATTAGTCACTGTTGTCCAAATATTTACACATTACATCTTACTTTGCACTACCATGGTTATTTCTAACTCTAACCCCATGTACAACATCTTGACTCATCATCTTGACTCATCAGGTATGTGGGGGGGAATATTCAAAATGGATCATCATTCTTCAAGAATTCGATCTTGATTTTACAAAATCTACAACAAATAAATCATTGGTTTTTGTGGAGTTGATCTGCGATGTTCCCCATACTGAAGAGGATATTGATCCTAGTGATTCCCTTCTAGATGAGTCATTGTTCCTTATTAGTACAATTGATCTCTAGTATGGATACATTATCTTATATCGCTAAACCCAACGCTTCCACCCAGATATTTCATGTGATTACCAACATCGCATTCAACATCATTCAAAATATTACCTTATTGTTTTTAGACACTTTATCTCGCTATGATATTGATACTATTGTTACACATAAAAAATACTCACTTTTATAGTGTCGCAAGTGTCATCATTACAAGGGTCGCAAGTGTCGCACTTTGCTGACAAGTGTCGCAAGTGTTAGGAAAGCATACTACCATGATGCTTATGTCGTGCCTATAACAACATGAGAAGGACACTTAAAACACCTCAAACATTTGATTTGTAGGAGGAGAAATGAGTCAGCAGGCTCATCAACCTTTTCCCATCTGAAAACACTAAAAAAACTAAGCTTTTGAAGGAGAGCGCTCCCCTATACCTCTTCTGGGAGCGCTGGTGCTCCCCCTTACACTGTCTGGGAGAATTATAAATCTCCTTTGGCCCTTTTGAGGGAGCACTAGTGTCTTTAGGAGTGTTGGTGCCCCCCTTAAGCCTACTGGGGAGCGCTACAACACTCTGATGGCCCTTTTGAGGGAGCACTACCTATTCTGGGAAGTAGTTAAGTTGTTGAGATGAATTGGGGAAGGATCCTTTCATTATTGGAAGGCAGATGGATTCAAATCCCTAGTCCAACCATGATCGTAGGGTAGATCCTCAACTAAAGGAGGAAAATCATCAACTTCCCCAAGGATATCTCAAGTGGTTAAAGCCTCTCCAAAACTATATAAGAAATCTTTCTAATGGTGAAAGGGGAATGGAAATGGAGAATGACACCAAACTTATGATCTCATAAGTGGGGACTGGAAAGGGAGAATCACACCAAACTTATGATCTTATAAGTGGTGTTGGAACAGAGATAATTTGGTAGGAAGAGACCTATGATCTAATAGGGATAAATCAATGAAGCTATCATCATTTGGATCATGGATATTTTGAGCAAGGGGTAGACAAGGAGGACTTGACGGAACTGCTGCAATCCATCTACAGCTGTAAGCAATGTTTTGTCCTCATTAATATAATTTGCTTGGCCTGTTTCTTTCTAATTCATGTTTATTCTCACATGAATTTGTCTTTTTAGTAGATAGACCTATTTCGGACTAATTTTGATATAGTAGGAAGTGGTCGTACTTTGTTTGTCTACAGGGCTTATCGAGGAGCAAAAGATTGGAGCTCAACTCGGAGCATGCAGGGACAAACACCGGTAAAAGGTACTTCTTTTCTCTTTCCTTCTCACACACTAGTCCACCTAGATCTAAAAGGAAGTCAGTGACCATGATAAGCACTTTCTGTCTTAGATTTAAGAGTCTAGCTCTTTGAGGAGATCTACCTGTCCACAGGGAGATTTCCCTTCAACAACTATTATACAACATTATTTGACCCATGAAAAGGTTGAGTGTGTCTTAAATGAATGTCACTTAGGAGCTTGTGGATGTCATCTCTCTGGGATAGATACAACCCAAAAGATATTACATGTCGATTATTTTTGTCCCTCCATTTTTCAAGATTGTATCGAGGTCGTAAAAAAATTCCCACCCTGTCATATATTTCACAAGAAAGAACATACCCACTGTTATCCACATTTTTGGTTATCGGGATGATAACATGATTATGTCATGGTGATAGAAGATCAAACTCTTCATTAAGAACATTTTCCAGAAGAAGGTTACATTTATCATTTTCTCAAAATCATATTTTAGGAATGGTACGCAGGCTGCTTGTATACTCTCCTGCGGAAATCCTTGGTTTCCGCATGTTGCATTCAGCTGGACTGCGGACTTTCCGCACTTTGTTAATGGTTAGGGTGCGGACATGTTTCTAAAGGAGAAAATGAATAATTTCTCGATCCTTCTAGAAGGAATCTTCTAGAAGGATGAGTTGGAGTTCGAATGGCTGGCAAAGTACTGACTTCCCAGATATCTTGGGATTATTCCCTATCCAAGTAACTAATCAATCTTCTAGTATATAATGAGGAAATTTCTTATGGAAAAGGTTAAGCAAGTAATAAGCAAGAAGCATGCTAGCTAGAGTTTGATAGGAGAACTGGTACAAGACTGTATGGAGGATTGAAGCTACAGCAGCAAGACACTACAAGCGATCATTTGTGGTTGAAATTCTCTGTGCATGAGCAAGTGTGTGTGTCAGAGCTAGGATCCATCGAAAGGAGATCTACAACATCAAGGCTCAGGTTGTATATTTCCCTTTCAGTTAATATAATACATGAATATGTCCCTTTCCCATAATGATGATGTCATCTTATTACATGATTCCTTGATCACATGTATAGTTTAGATATTGAATATATTAATCTCTTTGCTGTGATTGGTTTGTGTTGTTGCTGTGATTGGATGACACAAGAGCATCGGAGCAGAGCAAGGAACAACAGAGATTAAAGGAGAGTGTTTATAAGGTATGAACACAATCCATTTCTCTTAGTTCATTCAATATTTAAATCTAGGGAAAGAGTAGTATTCTGTCACGGTTTGTTCCAGATCCAGGTGGATCTGGGGAGATTGGTCTGTGTCTGCACTAACGAATTTATCCATAAACACCCACCCTACTATTCTACATCCAATCATCTCCATCAACCCCTTCTCCAAATGGGGCATCGATTTCATGCAATGTAAACCTACCTTAGCTGGGGAGCATGGTTATATTATTGTCGTAGTCGATTATTTTACTAAATGGGATGAGGCTATGCCTACATTCTTAAATTATGGCCGAACTACTCTTTTCATATTTAATAACATCATCACTAGATTCAGAGTCACACGAGCTATCATAACATATCACATATCTCATTTCCAAAATCATATGATGAGTGAGTTGTGTACCAAATTAGGTTTTTGACACAAAAACTCATTTGCATATTATCCTCAAGCCAATGGACAAGTTGAAGACATCAACAAAGTCTTGAAAATCATGCTTCAATGCATGGTGGGGGTGAAAAAAAAATTGTCATTTACAACTTTTCTCAACACTTTGGGCCTAGTAGACTTCCGTAAAAACAACCACTAGTTTGAAACCTTTCCATTTGGTATATGGGTTAGAAGAGGCATTTCCAATTGAATGCGGAATTCCATCTTTAAAACTAGCCACAGAACTCCTTCCCAACACCTCTGCTGAATATGATAGTTTCCTATATAACGAAGCTCAATGAGACCCATCTTGATGTTGCTCTCATTAATGAGACATATAAAAAGTGCATCAAAATGAAATATGATAAGTTTGTCTGACCTCATGATTTTGTAGAAGGAAATCTAGTCCTGGTCTACGATCAAGACCATGATAAACTTGGAGCAGAAAAACTAGAACCTATGTGGCATGGACCCTGCATCGTAACACGTGTGCTAAATAAAGTTGCCTATGAGTTAGTCTACTATGATGTAATCCCTATCAACAATCCTCGTAATGGGTGTTATCTTAAGAAGTACTATGATTAGAAAATCTTGCATGTGTGCTTTGTATGTTATTGTACCATATTGATTTGGTTTGGTGTGTATTTACTTTTGTGTGTAAGGGTTTTGTTTCATATTTAGCTACTTATACCCTTCTTTGTGCTTGAATATGCAGATGCCAACATCTTTCCCCATATATTTTGGATTTATGTATGGCGCTAGCCGACATACTTGTAACTTAGCTTTTGTGGCTTGGACTATTTACCATTCTAGAGAGTTGGTAAATTTAGGAGGGATCTGTCTTGGAACTACAACCAATAATGTTGTAGAATATTATGCCATAATTAGAATTTTGACCGAGGCCTCTTATATTAAGATATCTCAGATAATCATTAGTATTGATTCCAAACTCATGGGTTGTCAACTTAATCGTGTTTATGTTATTCACAATCAAGTATTGTTATGTCTCTATTTGAGGGTTCACTATCTTGAGAGGTATTTTTATTACATAGAATACCGAAATATATCGAGAGAACTTACTGTCATTATAGATTCATTAGAAAATTATATGTTGGAATGGCATCTCACACATAGATGAATATTCAAAATAATAAAGCGTAAATAAAAAAGTATCACATCATTTTAAAAATAAGTAGCCGAGACAAAACTCATATATATATATATATATATATATATATATATATATA
>CBVK0100462233.1:0-12235 GCA_900067695.1 Picea abies
TAATCACTTACCCTTTTAAGGTCCCATAGACCAATTCAGTCTTAGTGGACATTAATCATCATCATCATCATAATATATATATAATTTTAATTTTAGTATTAAATAGTTTTTATACTATTTTAATTACTTTTTATAATAATTGTAATTTTTTTTATAAAGATTAATTTTGATTTATGAGTTTATAAATATCTATCAAACATTCTTTTTTATTATTATTTTAATTTTATTTAAAGGATATAATATTTTCTTAAAATATTAGATATTTCAAAACTTATACACAATTTATTTTAAGGAAACTTAAACAACACAATTTAATTTAATTTATTGTATGTAATAATTTCAAAATTATTTATTTATAATGTTTTATGATACATAATTTAATTTATTTTATTGTATGAAAAATATTTTCAAAATTATTTATTTATATTGTTTGGTTTAATTTTTGGTGACACATGGTTATAAAAATAGTTTAAGATTAAATTTGGTGGATAAATAACTCTTTTAAGCATGATGGTTAATGTTTTAGTTATAACATAACATAGGCAAGGTAATTGATTTCGAAGATATTTGTTTGCTATTCAGATTTGATTTTTTTTTAATTCCGATGACACACTTAAAAAAAATCCAACTAACTAATATAATCTTTTAAATAATATGATTATTAAAATTATTTTTATAATTTCGACAATTTAAATACCTCATATTATCTATGATTAATAAAGTTATTTTTATAATTTTGACAACTGAATACCTCATATTATATATGATTAATAAAAATATTTTTATAATTTGAAAAGGATTTTAATCCCCTTCTTTGGTTTTAATTTTCAATGAATTCGTGAATGCCTTTATACCTTTGCCAATTTTAAAACAATAAACAGCCATGGTTGGCCCCTTAACTTTTATTCTACTTAAATTCATTATCATTTGACCTTGGTCCGATTAAAAATTGCCTCGATTGACTTTTGGCTGAATTGCATTGTTTAGATCGTAAATCAGACCCGATCTTCTCATCTGGCCTCAGATCAAGTTTTAATGATGACTACCTTATGTTTTGGCCGACCTAATGTTCAATTTTTCAGATCTGGCTCACGTATACATCTCCAAGTGGCATAAGGAGTAACAAGATCCAGGCTATATTGTGCATTGGGTAGTTATGGACATTTTCAATGCCTTCCATTACCAATTAGTGCATTGGGTAGTTATGGACATTTTCAATGCCTTCCATTACCAATTACAACGCTCATAATCTGACTCTCCATGTTACATGGAGATTTGTAGGTTAAGCAAACATATGCATGTTGGATGGTGACCACTTCCATAGTTATTAAATTTGGTTGAATTGGCAAAAAAAAAAATTGAAAATTTGGGGATTCTATTTGGTTAGCAGATTAATACTGAAATTCAAATTTGGTTCACAGGTTGATTATATATATTCGATATAAAATTTTTTTTAAATTTCTCAAAATGTGTGAAATCAAAACCCTAAGCATTTCCTTCATTCCAAACATTCTTTTGGAATATAGTTATTACCAGGTTTTGTAGCCAACAGAGGGGAGAAACCCTGGGCCATTTGATCCTTCTTCCATGGGTCTCGGATTCAAAGAGCGGTCGCGATATCCTCACTCAGTTTTCTATGTCCACACCTTCCTATGAGAAAGTTATGAGCATTACATTGTTGAATTCCAATAGTTATTGAACCCTTTGGTGGTGGGACCTTCTTCTAGTTGAAAAGAACTCAATTCCAGAATAATGCACCTAGCTAGCATGAGTTGTTTACTACCTCTTTTGCTTGGCTTAAGTAGGATCTGGAGTACCCGCACATGAGGTGAACTTGGGTTCCTGGTCTGCTCGCTACTCTTCTTGCCGATTGATTTCAAAATACTATGGGACCATCCACAACTATTATAACACCATCAGAAAGTGCAATAGCTCAAACCAATATATACTATTAAAATACAAGTTTGAAAGCCAATACGGCAATGGATGCCTAACCCTAAAAAAAAAATTGCATAAGAAATCATTGTCACTCTCTTCTTATCTTTTCATAGTGGCGAGCACTTATGTATGATTTGAATAACAGGGTCCATTTCCAGAGCATTGGTGTACGATTCAATTAGCAGGGTCCATTTCCCAGGATTTGATTCATGATGTCCATTTCGAGTGGTCCATAAACGAAAATAAAGATTGCAAACAACTAAACAGGGAAAACAACTAAATACATAAATGAAAATGAAGACTGCTTGTTTCCCTTCAATATTAAATCGATTTTCTTCCAAGAGAAATGGGAAATGAATGATTATGCTGAGCTCTAGCCTTGGCTCGGGTTGGTGGAAGCTCATGAAAGGTTTCTCGGGCCCTTCATGTTTCAAAGTGTTTCCTTTATACATAACAAATTGTTATTCTCATGTAAAACTATGCCCTTTATTGTAGTATCTAATTCCATTTGTAGCTTTTATAACATGATTGAAAACAAATTTTCAGAGTTTTTCGAGGTTTCGAATAAATAATTGTCCATTACATTTTTAAAATTTTGAAAAAATAGTATGTTTGATCATTTGTAAGATGTATACTCCCAAATTTTTTCCATATTGGATTTTAGGCCATCGAAATTTTTTCGTATTGAATCAAATTTGAATTTGAACTTGGTAACTATGGTGACAACCCATTTGGGTGGTTACAATTCGGTTCCTCCACCTCAGATGTGGTTGTGGATATTGGCACTTCATATTCTTCAAAAATATTGTTGTTGTTTGTTTAAATGTGAGGCATGTGAGGTGTTGTGTGCATTGCATTGTAAACTTGGTTCTTCACTATTTTTTACTGAGAGAAATAAAGATATTTCCCCCCCAATTCGTGTGTTTTTTGTTTGTTGTTTGTTGTTTGTTCTATTATAAATTTTTTGTTCATATAACTTTGATAACACTTCAATATAACTTTGTTAGAAGGCCCATAAATTATATGTTTGTAGGATAAGGTTCAACAATTGGTATCAGAGCATCAAGGAGGGTCGGACCCATGTGCACGGAGCTGAGGAGGGTCTTACCCATACACAAAGTGCCAAGAAGGGTCGTACCTATGCATAGAGAGACAAGGAGGGTCATTCTCGTGCATAGAGAGTCAAGGAGGAGTCGTGTCGAGGGTTTCTTGAAGAGCCTAGGGCCGAGTCAAAGAGTGGAGGAGGAGTTCGTAGAAAATGGAAAAAATGACAAACGCAAGGTTCTATGTGGAGAAATTTAATGAAAAGAACAATTTTGAGTTGTGGACGTTGAAGATGCAAAATTTGTTGGTGCAATAAGGATTCCACAAAGAATTGGATGGCAAGAGAAAGAAGCTAGTGGGTATGTCAGACGATGAATGGGAAAATATCAATGCAAGGGGTCTCAACACCATTTGATTGTGTTTGGTCGATGAATGCCTCTTCAATATTGTGGGAGAGGAAAAAAAATAGGCCTATGGAGCAAAATGGAGAGCCTCTACATGACTAAATCCATAATGAACCAAATCTACTTGAAGAGATATTTGTATTGTTTATGAATGAAAGAAGGTACCAAAATTGTTGATGATTTAAATGTATTTAATACTATATTATGTCAATTAACTAGTATAGATGTAAAAATTGATGAGGAAGATAAGGCAGAGACATTGTTGTGTTCATTGCCTAAGTCTTGGTATCATTTAGTCTCTTCTATTAGCTTTAGTTAAAAAAAAACCTTGAGTTTGAATCTGTTGTGGAAGATTTGTTTTCTGAGGAATTGAGGAGGAAATCCACTATATAATCCTCCACACTGGAAGCATTGGTGGTTAGAGGTCGATCCATAGAAAGAGGGAAATTAGGAGGTACATTCAAATCCCAGTCAAAGGACAAGAAGATTAATTTAACATGTTCGTACAATGGTAAATCAAGGTATCTCAAGAAAGATTGTTGGAAGAGAAAAGAATTGAAGGAAAACTTTGGTAATGAAGCAAATTTGGTTGAATCAAGTCCAGGTATGGTTGATGAAGTTTTATCTGTTTTTAGTATTTCAAGATATCAATAAGAATGATTTTCAGACGCTGGTGCTTCCCATCACATGTGTTCACATAGAAGTTGGTTTCCCATCACATGTCTTCACATAAAAGTTGGTTTTCTTCTTACCAATCTATAGATGACGATGCTTTTTTTTATGGGAAATGATATTTCTTGTCAAAGTGTTAGGATTGGGACAATTAAGATTAAAATGTTCGATTGTGTTGTAAGAATATTGATGGATGTTAAACATGGTCCAAACCTTAAAAATAATTCAATTTCTTTGGGAGTTTTGGATTTTGGGGGTTATAGGTTTACAAGTCAAGGTGGAGCATTGAAAGTGTGCAAGGGAATCTTGGTGGTTATGAAGGCTACAAATATTAGAAACCTTCACAAAATGGAAGGAAGCACTCAAGTAACTGAAGCAATGGTGGAATCTAAGGAAGAAAAGACATCTACTTTTTTATGGCATCAACGATTGGCCCATATGAGCAAGGAAGGGTTGGGTTTGCAGGTACTGGTAAACAGTAAGCTATTTCTAGAATTACAATCTTTGAACTTGTACAAGTTTAATATCTTTGTTGGTTATAGTGATGGAGATAATGGATGTAGATTGTGGGACCCTACTTCCCACAAAATCATCACTAGCAGAGATATGTACTTGGAAAAATTAAATTTTGTTCAAGATGTTTGAAACTAAAGGAATCATTGTATGGCCTAACGGTACCTAGGCAACGGTACAAGATCGTTGATTTCTTCATGGTGAGCCAAACTTTTACTAGAAGTGAGTATGATTATTGTGTTTATTTCAAAAGTCTCAGTGGCATATTCATTGTCTTGGTGTCATACGTTGATGATATGCTTGTTGCAAGTCCAAGCATGCCTGAGATTAGCAGGTTAAAGCCTGAGTGGGTCAAGATGTTTCAAATGAAGGATCTAGGAGAAACAAAACAAATCTTGGGCATATAAGTTTACAAAGATGCGAAAAATGGTAAGTTGTGGTTGTCACTAGTCTATGGAGAAGACATTGATAAGGTTGAGTATGAACATTGTGAAACTAGTAAATATCCCTTTAATTGTCCATTGTAGAGTATGAACATTGTGAAACTAGTAAATATCCCTTTAATTGTCCATTGTAAGTTTTCTTCAAGTTTATATCGTGATAGTAAGGAAAAAAAAGATTATATGTCTCATGTAATTTATGCAATTACAGTAGGAAGGTTGATGTTTGTGATGAAATTTTCAAATATTTCACATGTAGTTGGTGTTGTCAATGGACACATTGCAAAACTAGGTAAAGAGCATGGGGATGGGTGCTTCGGTATGTGAGAAGAATTAATATCACCTACAATGGTTGTGGTGATTTAGTTGATCTTCGTGTGTAAATGTTGAGTGCAAATTAGCAGGCGTGATGCCCTTCCTAATGGTATTGGTGTTGTTGAGGATATTGGGTGAGTGATTATGACTATCAAGATATCCTTCCACTTGTCGTTCAGGTGTCCCTACATTTGAGGAACACTTTTAATTATTTTAAATCACTTACAAATATATCACAAAGAAGGTGATCCTTTTTGTTGTTACAGGTGAGCAAGCTAGAAGCACGGATTACATTGCCTTTGTTTTGGAAACTCAATTTTGAAATTAATTATGTTAACTTTACTTTATTGATTTAGTTTTTCTAAATTACCTCTCTTAGGCTCATGATTATTGATAAGTTGCCCAATACATGATAAAATGATATCGGCATTATCTTACCAACACATCAGTAGGAATATAGAAACATGTCACCATCGTTTGGAGCTCATATTCCCATTATATTACCAATACACCAGGAGGAATGTAGCAACTCGCTATCATCGTCTCGAGCTGAAACAACACAAGATGAATGATTTTCCTGGTACTGTCTTTGAAAACAAAACGCTAGCCAGATATTGATGCATTCATACTCATGCCTAACAAAAAAAAAAAATACCCACGTGGCGAGTTATTGTACTTAGCTTATGTCAAAATGATGCTTAAGGTTTCTGTTTTTTATTTTTTTATTTTTCCTTTTTAAAAAATAAAAATGAGGGATTAGCCAATTTAATAGGAGTTTACTTATAGAAAAGATTTCCTAAAATACTTGAACTTCACTTGGAAAACATATTTGAAATTAACTTTATAGGATAACCAAATGATTTCTTAAAATACTTGAACTAACTTTATAGGAGAACCCATTTGAAATTAAGCTTATATGATAACCAAATTACAAATAAGTTGGTATTCATTAGCATTAACATTTCATAAAACTTTCAAATGAAGAAGCTTCATAGTGATAGGCAAACTTATGTGCTTGTTGATATATAATATAGCCATGTTCAAGGTACTACCACCTGGATTGCCCAACCAAGTGTGGTCATTTTGGGTAAAATAGTTTTGCCTTAAGACTGTTTAACATTTATCCCCTTATAAGAACCACACAATTACTTTTTTTTACACCCTACATTATTTATTTTTCTACACTTTCAATTTCTTTAAACTTGAAGCTAGTAAAGAATATTAGTCACACTAAACACTGTCATGTAATAATTTAAATTTCATAAATTAATTTACATTTAGAAACTACTACAAGTGAATTTAAATTTGGTGCTCTACAGCTTAATATGGGGGAGATGTTGAAGAGTTATGTTATGTTATCTTATATAACATTACATTTAAAAAAAATAGGCTCAATTTTTAAAAAATAACATTAATAAAAATAAAGTGAGCTAAATTAAAAATAAACAATTACATCACCTTAATGTCTATTCAATTAAAATAAGAACAATAATAAAAGCAAAATTTATTCAATTAAAGAAAAAAAATTACATACACCATGTAAAACTTGACATGGAATGAAATAATAAAAAATAAAACTACACCTTAAGAAATTGGATCCCTCTCAGTGCTTGATAGATCCTGGTTTTAAATGAATCTATGATGGTTTAACTAAATTTAAGAGTGTGACTACACCTTTACATGTATTGCAACTAAATCTAACTATCCAAGTATTCTATTCAACGTAGCACATGGGGATGAGAATAAGGTTTTGTGACATTTCAAGGACATGATAGATAATGCTTCTCATGTGATTTTTGCAAGAGACACAAATCATGCATGCATTTGTGGAGTTGCATTGTTCGGGGTGTTAGGCAACATAAGAAAAATAGAGCATAAACAAGAAATATTAAACGAAACACAACACAACAACAATCACACAATTAACACAGTGATTTATGTGGAAACCCAATACACGAAAAAACCACGGGGCAATGATACTCGGTATTCTTATTATTCAAGGGAGAATTACAATAGCCAGCATATACACACAACCATCGTCTCCTCACAGACACACTGTACTTCACATTATTGTGTCTTGCTCACACACTCTACACACATTGCATTGCACCTCTATGGGTATGCTCGTATATATAGCATCTCTCAAATAGTTAGACTAACTGATTATAATTAGATCCACCAGTTAGACAATATGTTCACAAGAGAGTGCATGCATGCACATTCCCAATATAGTTGCATGCATGTGCATGTGACCACATGGGAAATTCATTGGCATGTTTCCAACAATCTCCCTATCTTGACAATAATTTATGTAATATATCATGACCAAATTTATCCAACACCTTTCCTGCAAGCCAAGAGAAGCCAAACATCATCACAACTCCACAGCTTCTCTAACAATACCGCTACATGAACATGTCTGCACAATCCGCACCAATATGGACCATTATGCCTCCATCAGTAACTTGTCTAATCAACCGATGCACTTGTCCCATTTTGATACATTGGATTGTTAGTCAAATTCACAACACATTGATCACCATGGAACACCACATCTTGTACTTGTCCAAATGTACCCAATAGATCATTTCATTCTTTCAAGAAATAACCTAAGGTAGATCTCTTCTCATCCAAATCTCATGAATCATAACCACAAACTAAATCACTGCAACCACTTTAGGTGATACTTGTGCCTATGTGTTTGATGCACCCATGTCCATGCTCTTTACCTGGTTTTTCCATGTGTCTACTGACAACACCAACTGCATGTGAAATGATGACTATTTCCCATCATAATCATCAAAATTCCTACTATCATATAATACTCGAGACATATAACCCTTTTCTTATTCATCAATTAGAACATAAACCTTAAGAGAACTTACAATGGAAAGTCAAAAGGATTTTATCGGTTTCACATTATTCATACCAAATTTCCTGAGTATATTCACCACATACTTCTGTTGTGATAACCAAGATTAACATATTTCCTGTCTCTATGTATTTCCATGCCCAAGATTTATTTTTCTACTCCCAGATCCTTCATAACAGCGTCCTAACCAGCTGAGCCAACCTGTTGAGCTCAAATATGCTTGTGCTTTCTACAAACATAACATTTAACAGCAATATAATAAATATACAATAAACACAATGGCTATACTCACTTCTTGTAAAATTTGTCTCCCATGAAGGAATCAAACATCTTGTATCATTTTCCTGGCATGCTTCAGGCCATACAATGATTCTTGAGTTTGCAAACAAATCCTCTGTTGTGATTCTGAACCAAACATTCTGGTTGTTCCAAATACATCCCCTTATCCAAAAAACTCCATGTAAACCATTTTTAACATCTAGCTATACTATTACAACCAGTCCTAACACAACATGAATAGAAACAAGCTTTTCACAAGTGATGAGAATATTTCATGGAAATCAATACCTTCCAAATACCTTTTTGCTACGATCCATTCATTGAAACTTTCATCTTTTACTATTATTGATTTTATAAAAGAAGATTCATCAAACACCAGCAAGGTTTTGGGAGCGATGCTATCCAATCCAGGAGATATCATCACCCTCTATTCAATGGGATGACCCATGATAGACCAGAAAATATAGTGCATGGAGCAAATCCATCCACGAATTTGTCTTCTTTCTTTTTTTCAGTACGCTAAATATCTCTCAATGGCTCTTTTGTCATATATGCTCAGCTCGACTCACTCACTCTAATATCTAGTGACTGAATTGTCTTCTCCTTCTCTCTCAGAGCCTTCAACTCTGCTCTCTGATACCACTTGTTGGGTAGCAGAAGCAAAATAGAGCATAAACAAGCAAGATTAAACCAAACACAACACAACAACAATCACACAATTAACACAATGATTTATGTGGAAACCCAATACAGGAAAAAACCATGGGGCAATGATAGTCGATATTCTTATTATTCAAGGGAGAGTTACAATAGCCAACATAGGCATACAACCATCCTCTCCTCACAGACACACTGTACTCCACAATATTGTGTCTTGCTCACACACTCTACACACATTGCATTGCACCTCTATGGGTATGCTAGTATATATAGTATCTCTCAAACAGTTAGACTAATTGATTATAATTAGATCAACCAATTACATAATCTGTTCACAAAAGAGTGCATGCATGAAAATTCCTAATATAGCTGCATGCATGTGGATGTGACTGCATGGGAAATTCGTTAACATGTTTCCAATAGGGGGATGAGAACAAGGTTTTGGGACATGCGAAGGACATTATACATAATGTTTCCCATGCGATTGTTGCAAGAGACACAAAGCATGCACGCATTTGTGGAGTTGCATTGTTGTAGGGTGGGAGGAATTGTTTGAGTAATGGAAAACTCCAATGACTTTGTTTATGTGGATTTCAAAATGATTCCTTGGGTTTGACAAGTAAATGCATTGTACAATTTTTTTCATTCAGGTAAAAACACTTTACTGATAAGATATCAGCTTGCATTCACCTTCATATTTGGTGTATACTTTGTTGATAAGATATCATCTTGCATTCTTCATATTTGGTGTAGAGATTATATATAGGCATTGAGGAAATTTGTGTGGCATTGTGTTGGTGTCAAAAAAATTGTCAATAAATTCCTTTATGAGTTTTGTTGGTGACAATGTAAGAGGTCATGGAAGGAGGGAATATGGTACCTTTTCTGAAGGTGAATGCATGACGACATGCCTTCTCAAATGCCTTGTTGAAGACCATAGAATTGGGAAAACCATGCAATAATGTTTAAAAGTGGCCTTGAACTTTGAAATTAGGTTGATCTTTGCCAATATTATAACAACATCAACCTGTAGATGAATATCTGAAAAATTAAACCAAAATTCATTCCTATTCAAATAAATTTTACTTATCTTTTTATATTTATTCAATGACTAGACAGGAATGGACTGGTGACTGTGGCTTGGATTTTTATGGATTAAGAATTTCCCTTATTTGTGTTCTTGAATCGTATTGAAATTTTAATCACAGGGTTTAACGTCAAAAGAAAGCGTTAAAGTCGATCAGACCACTAATTAACAATATCGTTGCATGTTTCCTTCTACTCGAGTGGACATGAGAAATCGAAGATTAGTTTTAACGAAGACGAGTTCAATTTGTAGGGTAGTTGGAGTTTGAAATGCAATGCAATTGATGGTGAAACCCCCTAATTTCCATTGATATTTAATGTTTTTTCTTTATTTTGGATCCACGAATTAAATACCAACAACTTGTATACCAGGAGAGATTATGTCCACGGTCATGCAATGTGTCCACTCCCTTTTTTCTTCTCTTGCATTTCTTTCGAACATACCACATTCACATCAGATATGCAAGACATGGATTCACAGGGGCGACAACTACTGATATTGATGGAAGTATAATATTCGGGAACCACCGACATTGGAAGATTGTAACCCTTCTCCAATGTAATGCAAAACTTGTCGGTTTTTCTATTCCTCCTAGAAATTTGAACTCACCACCTTATGATATGACCATAATTACCGAATTCGAATTCAAATTCGATTAGTTACAAAAAAAAAATCTACCTAAAATCCAATATGGAAAAAAATTGTAAGTATACATCTTACAAATACTAAAACATATTATTTTTTCAAAATCTCAAAAAAAAGAAATCAACAATCATGATATTCAAAACCTTAAAAACCCCAAAAAATATTTGGAACAATGGAAATAGAATTAAATGTTGCAATGGAGAGCATAGGTTTACATTAGAATGAAAATTTGTTATGTATAAAGGAAACACTTTTAAACATAATAAAAGAAATGACTTTTCACTCTAAGAAGTAAAATGGGATGAACAAAAAATTGAGATTGTTGTTTAAACTTTAAAGTAAGGTAGGGTGAACATAGAGACGAGAAAGATGAATTTGAAAGAAAAATTTGAGTAAGGTAAATAACTCATAACTATGAAGTTGTGGAAAAATAAGTTTTTTCACAGTGGACACTAGATATTTTCCCGAGAGGAATTCAAAATATCCAATTTGTTTCTGCAATTTTTTTGAAATTGCATATTTTCCTGAGAGGAATTCAAATATCCAATTTGTTTCTGCAATTTTTTCTCATAAAATATCAAAATTGAATTTGATGTGTGTGGCTCCCTTTTTGTCTCCTGAGATGCATGCATGGTGCTCCTAAGATGCATGCATGCCGCATGGAAAAGTGCTTGCATGTGACTCCTGAGGTGCATGCAATATATATTCCACATGCAATTCAGAAAACCAATCTAAAATGGAGTAGACATCATCTGCAATTAATGGAATACATTTTTTTGCAAATACTTGTGTAGAAGAATCTTCAGAATAAGAGGCTTGATCTTCTGATGGTTTCTCTTCTTGCTCTATCTTTCCAATCCCTTGCATGCAATCTTCACAATTTTATTTATTCCCAAATAGAACCTCCAATTTGGTCCATAATTCATTTGGAGTTGAGTCTTGTGAGACATCATACACTTGGTGGAGAATTTCTGGAGAAATAGACACACAGTCAAATCATATGGCCATATCTTATCTATTGAGAAAGTCATTTTTCTCATCAGCGGAATCATGCTCCACTTCCATTTCCATATTTATTTGGTAAAAGCCTTTGCATCTGAGCTTAATTTTTTTTTTTGGCTTCCATTCCAAATAGTTATGAGGCATGAGAAGTATTGTCGACGAATAATCCATCTTTTCTGCGTTCTTCAATCTTCAGTACTTGCAAAAAATAATTCGATGTAGCTTTTTCTTAGGAGTATGTTGGATCTGATACCATGTAAATATTTTGAACCTGCGCATTATAGATCTATATAGAAAATACTACACACATTTGTAGAGAGAAATTAAGAAAGAATAAGCAAGAGAGAAAGAATGGAAGAATTCT
>CBVK0100462234.1:0-12235 GCA_900067695.1 Picea abies
TGTCTTGCACACTACCCAATGCATTCTTTTATAATTTTTGAAGATGACCTTTTACCTCCCAAGTGTCTTTTCGCCTTCCCCAACCCTAAATCCAAAGGCCAAGATCTAATCTTGTCTTTACAAGATCAAGGGCCATGATTCATTCTCCAAAATAAATCACTTAAAATATTAAAGTACATTTCACTTTATTACATAAATGCACTTTATGAAATAAAGTCACTTTAATGCTAGAAGGTACACTTCATTAAAAAGTCACTTTAATAAAAGAACCACTTTATGACAACTTTATAAAAACCCATTATAAAGTCAAGTGTCTAGTAGTGTAGGTACAAGGTAACTTCCGCATACAAAACAAAACATTTGGAGTACCTCCCGAACTAAAAAGCTAACAATATCCATTGGTACCAAGGGCATTGTCTTTTTTCATATTGAATAATACTCCTTAAAGCTCGACAAGAGTCACATATAATTGAAGAAATTCAAAGTCCTAGAGTAAGAATATTTGGGATATACCTCAAACTTCATCTAGTGCTTTCTTATGGGAATCCCCAACTCCTATATATACGTTCTATAAGTGATTGATTGTTATTTTGTTGAAATGCTTTTGATGAACAACTACAAGACACAACTATTCAATGTGAGATACTACAATGTGGTAGAAGCATCTCATAAGCTATGGGAGCATCCCTTGGTTAAGAAACCACAACTAGGGATAACTATTCTGCCAAAGTCACCTAGGTGTCGCACTTAGCCCTATTCGCAAACACAATAACAAGCAACCCACAACAGGAAAACACATCAATGGGGAGTCGTGGACCCTAGCGGGGGCATTAACAACACTTCACTTTCACCCACATGGCAATCCCCTTTGACAAATTATTATTTTTTTTAATTATTCCAAAATGTGGGATTGTTATCTCCATTCTCTTCAAGGTGGAAGCTAATCTCTAGGTAGGTAAGGAGATGTAAGGTTCATTGCTTGTATAGTTTAACCATTCTTGGTTTTTCTTGTGTTATGTTAGTTTTAGTTTAGTTCGGGCCTTTTTTTGTTCCTTTTTCCTTTTTAAGTTTTTCTTTATTGTGTGTCCTTTTTGGTCCTCTTGGCTTCCTTTTGGTTTGTAATAACCCAGATCCGACTAGTCTAGGAAAAGCTGCTAATCTGTTGTGTCTACTGTTTGATCTGATACACTTGGGGTTTTTGAATGCGTTTAAGTTGTTGGGTTTAACATGTTTGGTGTTTTTGCATGTGTGTAAATAAATAAGTTGTTTAACAACATATGAATAAGCATACATATGGAAGCTAATCTCTAGGTAGGTAAGGAGATGTAAGGTTCATTGCTTGTATAGTTTAAACATTCTTGGTTTTTCTTGTGTTATGTTAGTTTCAGTTTAGTTCGGGCCTTTTGTTGTTCCTTTTTCCTTTTTAAGTTTTTCTTTATTGTGTGTCCTTTTCGGTCCTCTTGGCTTCCTTTTGGTTTGTAATAACCCAGATCCGACTAGTCTAGGAAAAGCTGCTAATCTGTTGTGTCTACTGTTTGATCTGATACACTTGGGGTTTTTGAATGCGTTTAAGTTGTTGGGTTTAACATGTTTGGTGTTTTTGCATGTGTGTAAATAAATAAGTTGTTTAACAACATATGAATAAGCATACATATGGAAGCTAATCTCTAGGTAGGTAAGGAGATGTAAGGTTCATTGCTTGTATAGTTTAAACATTCTTGGTTTTTCTTGTGTTATGTTAGTTTCAGTTTAGTTCGGGCCTTTTGTTGTTCCTTTTTCCTTTTTAAGTTTTTCTTTATTGTGTGTCCTTTTCGGTCCTCTTGGCTTCCTTTTGGTTTGTAATAACCCAGATCCGACTAGTCTTGTGTGTAAATAAATAAGTTGTTTAACAACATATGAATAAGCATACATATAGGAAATGACACAAAAGAATGTAAATCATATATTATGAGTTTTTTGTTGGTTACAACGTCGTATGCGGTTGAAAATAGAGAATCACTCGACTAGATCAGATCTAATTGGACCTTGGTCGAAATACAATAAAGAAATAAACTAGAAGGATGATACCCGGATAATAGAATATTGTTGTTGGATAGGGTATGAGCTGGATGATCTGTTGCGCGCTACGACAACTCACACGACAACTACTGCGGGACTAAATTGTGCAACCTGGTGGCTACACACCTCGGATCTGACTGGAAACTTTCTCAAACAATGTGCCTTGCCCTCTCACATAGTCCTGGTGACTGACAGCCTGACAATCGGCCCTATGTTGATATGTATGGACCCTAGATGGATCCCCTTAGGGAAATGCACCCCAACTATTGCTGGAAAATGTGCCCTAGAGATTCCTCCATCAGAATCAGTTGATAAGGGTCTCAAACTGAGCTCCCTAGGCTCCTCTGAAATGGGTCAGAAGGATTTCCTTGGATCTGACCTGATGATCTCTTAGGAATCCCAAATGATTACTCCCCAACTTTCGCACCCTCACTGGTTGAGTAATGTGACCAAGATGATTTCTCCATCGGAATCTGACAAGAAACCATGAAATAGATGCATACTTCCCTCCTCTCAACTGTGTCGGAAGGGAATCACTAGATTCTCTCTGACTGGGACAAGTCGAACCTCTCTGATGCTCAATAGTTGTGCATTCTACTTGGATAAGTGCGCCCTCACTACTGCAAACTGAATAGTTGATTCTAAAGTATGATGGAAGATCTAGATGATCTTCCCAGTGACTAGGGTGTGTCTGTCAACAATTAAATCAACCTCTGGGTATCTTCCTCCTGGAATCCACAAAGATTAGGGTTCGCCTAAACCTGAGATGCGCCTCTCTCCTAAACTGTCAAGTCAAATTCTTCATAATGATGAAATAGGTCGCTTTACCTTCTCTTATAACTGCCTGAAACCCTAATTCATTGTTGACCTATTTTAAGCTCCCTCACTTAGGTGCATGCTCTATTTTTAGCTCAAATTGGCTTAAAAACACTTTTAGTCACTTTTAGCTCAATGTCACTTTGGAATTATAACACCCTCGGTTGAAGTGACCTCTAGTAACTATGTTTAGCCCTATACGGCCCTGGCTATAGTCTAACGGGGTTGTTTAGACTACTAAGCCCTCCTCTCTGGAGATCCTATTCGAAAAGGGACATTACATGGTTCTTGTCATTATTTTTTGACTCCCCTTTTTTTCTCTTTTCTAGTCTTTAGGTTCTTTGGGTTATTTTTGCTTTTTCATGAGTCTTTTAGTGGGAATGTTTTTTTAATGAAATACTTCTTATTTTATGTCAAAGAACAAGTACATAATATGTGAGAGAATTAATTCACACACACAATTGGAGTATTGGGAAAATCCTGCACTAAAAAGGGAAAAAATGTAAGCATATGCATATGCACATCAAGAGAAAGAAGCTCAACATCACAATGAAAGGCACTGAATTTGACCTTCATAGGCATGGCCAAATCCTACTTAAAATTCCTCAACTATCCTAGGTTAAATGGGGAAGGATCTACCTAAAAGGTAACTTTACATCAATGTTTCCAAAAATAACCAAATAACAAGGCACCACCATTTCATATAAGTCGTTGGTCACATAAATGTAGAAATGCTTCCCATTACTACATCTTTGGTCCCTAAGAATGGACCAAAACCATGAAAACACATTTCAAAAGACAATAAAATAGGATCAAGCATTATAGTCTCTCCATTTTTTTCCAAACTAGTTAGATTTTCTGCCTAATTAAGATTGTAGAAAATGTTCTCCCAATCCCACAAATTCTTCAAAAACAAGAGACTTTTCTTTGCCAATATTTTTCCAACAAATCTAGCCAAAAGACCATATTGGCCATCAAGGGATGGGAATATCCAAAATCAGTCATGATTATGTATCTTGTGTATTTTGGGTTGCTTCATACAACCAAATAAGAAAATTAGACACAGCCTTCCAAGCTATCCACGCCCTTTTAAGTGGGGGAGAATGTGCAATCATGAAGTTTCAAGAATTCCCAATCATTTCACATAACTGAAACACACCTTTAATTCCTTTAATGTGTTGAGCCTACATAATCCAATACCTACTAAGTATCACCAAGGAGAATCACCCTTTACTATACATACCACCCATTTTCCTACAATAACCACCCCTTCAACTTTGATGTTGGGTAGTCCATACACCCTTAGTCCCTTGGAAAAGTGTGGAAATCCCATACCATGAAGGGGATCTTTTTGGATCCTCCATGCTTGTACGCCAAAGGAAATTCCATAGAATATAATCCAACCATATGTATGTAGCTTGAGAAGGAAACAAACAAGAAGAAAAGTAAATGTGATTGTTATCCCCCCTCTCACCTAGGGGTAATTAGAGCAGATCATATCTCATGGTCCACAATGAATATATTTATCCAAGAGATGATCATCAACATTCTCATAAAAAACAACCCCTTAGATGCCTCCCACTCATCCATCTAAGCTCATTTTACTTGATCAACATGGTTCATCTGATGATTGCGGTCCATCACACGAGGTACACTAGTCATTGTTTCATATAAAGTGTCACATTTAATGCATCGAGTATTTAGGTGAGGATCATGGGTTGAAGTAAAACAATGGATCATGATTGGTTGGAAGTTATGCTTTTTTCCTTGTTTTACCTTGGTGGCCATCATTTGTGTCCTAGTCTAGTGTCGTCACTCTTGGGGAACATGGGTACGACTGGGAGGCCTTGATAAGGGTAATGTACCATTACTTTTTATATTTGACACTTTTTGTCTTATTTCCTTTCATTGTCCTATATTTTGGAAATGGTTGTTACATGTACACCAAAAAGGCTCATGTCTTCATCGTCCTATGAGAAGAAGGGATAGAATGTAAGGTTGATGCAGTTGGTTAAAAAATAAAAAAAGGAAAGCATGTTATAAAAGAAAGAATAAATAATGGGAAAATAAATGACCAAATCAAAATCCAAAGGTCATCTTGAGCTCTACCCCCTCGCTATGAGGTGATTTCCCCTAGTCCCAATGCATTGAGTGCATATCATTTAAAATGACTTATCTAGCAAGAAAAATAGCAAAAGCATGAACCTGAAAAGGGGACTTGCAAAGAAATAAAAGAATATCAAAAGGCAAGAATGGGTTTGGAATACACACATTGTCGAGGAAAGGGTATCTCAAGCACCAAACACTCCCTCTACAAATATGCTCATGGAGATGAAACCACACATGTCCTTGCATGTCAAAGACACCATGACCATGAAGTAAACCCCATGTCACATCATTCAATATACTTAGGCTTTGATGGGTTTATTGGGAAATACCTCTCTACTTGGGTACTGGCACACCTAATAGGGTCTTATGATGGTCCTCCCATACCTAAACTTGGAAAATTGCATAAAGTATTGAGATAGTGTGAAGTTTGAGGAAGATATCTAATGTGAATTGCTTACATGGCTCTTGTATTAAGTGATGGTTTACTTTACATGATTATAATGGGTTGTGTATCTTGTATTTGTTGTTCTTACTTTATTCTGTGGACAATGTTTGGTCGTGATGCACCCTTGACATGGTCCTTTGGAGGACGTTTTCATGATGATGCCCAGGACATTATACAATGTATAGAGGACGTTGCATGCTTGATATAGAGCATTGGGCCCTTCGATGACTTGAGATGCCTTGGGGCATCTCCCCACACCTCCTGGACCTTGGATGTTGGAAAGATGAGACTAGACGTTGCATACACATCATGATGTACCATTGAGAGGGAATGAAGCCCCACCAATTGGACAATGCACCCCTTGAACATATTAGGGTTTGATTGGATGATGTTGCACTTGATGACAATTGCATACCCCTTTGGAGGGATGATGGAGCCTACCTCATGCGGTACCTTGACATTTTGACCTAGGATGTTGAAGATCTTGATGATGACATCATGCTTGATGTGATGCTTGCTTGGGCTTACCTTGAATTGATGGTGATGAGTTGAAATTTGATGATGATGAGGCATGACCTTTGGAATGAGGGGATGTGACCCTTGATCATGCTTCGCACATTTTGGATGAGACCTGGCCTTTGGAGGCTCTTGCACCCTTAGAGGAGCTGATGTCACCTTCACTTTGGCATCTTACACTCACATGTGTCACTTTTAGGGGGACATTTTGATATATTAGCATGACTTTACTATGTTGGAGGTTATTTTAGGGGTCGTCTTAGACCTATCCACCTTGTATCATGGATTTATCACAGTTTTAGGGGCTTTAGAGAGGTAAAGCACTAGGGTTGCCTCATATAAAAGGCTAGCTCTCCCCTCATTGTAAATCATAATTGATCTTGTGGAGAATCACTTCTACATTTGTCTTCTTTACTTCTCTTTCATTATGGAATACTTGTTTGCACTTTTTGGAGAATGATCTAGTTGATTCTTTGCAAGTGTTTGTGGATGATTTCATTTCTAGGGTTCCCTCATGCTAGATGATTTGACTAAGTGTTCTTTTCAAATTGTGGATGGTTATTCTTGATATATTAAGTAAATGCTCTATTAAAGTGGTGGTTTTGCATGTTATCGTGTTTCTTCTTGGATAAATCTTGTTTTGAAACCAAAAGGAACATTTGTAGTGGACTCTCTTCCATGTTATCATTCATTTAAAGCTTGTTGAAGGACATAAGGTTTTTTTTAAGGTTTGTAGTGGACTACCCTAGCTTTTTCTCTTATAGATTATGATTCTACGATTTGTAATGGACTACTCTAGGGTTTTTAGCCAAAATCCTTTCTTGATCTCTTGCTTAAGGTCTTTAGAAGACATAGGACGACTTTCTTAGGATTTGTAGAGGACTACCCTAAGTTGCCTTTCTAGAAGATTGATACCTAGGTTTTGTAGTGGACTACCCTAGGGTTCAACCTTCAAGTTTGTTCCTTGCCTTTTCTCTCCTTAGAAGTCGCATGTTAGACTCCATATGCCCAACGAAGCTAGATGAGACTCGTCTTCTCTCCATGATATAGAATCTATAAATATTATTCTTAGCATTCTCTAAAGTCTAGTTTCTCATCCATTTCAAAGATATAACATCTTTCAGTCCCATGGAAAATATTGGTTCCATGCACCACCTTTCTCTATTATAAATCTAGTGTGAGATTCATCTATGTAAATATATTGTCCTTGGGTGACAAACAATGACTCTTTCCTTAGCAAATATTGAGGGTATCCCCCCTCTAGCTCAAAGACCTAGAATGGTGTGAAAAGGTGAATCATGTACACTATGCCCTCGTAGTTTTCCTCTTTGTGAAAAAGGTAACAACTTGGAGGACAACACCATCTAAAGACTATGATATGGTATTTTACTCTTGATGATGGCATCACCCTCTTACACATGATGTAGTCACCAATTCAATAAAGCACAATTATGATCCTGCCAAATTCCATTTTGTACATGATCTTTTTCAAATCATCTTTTCAACTTATTAAAGGGTAAAGTTACACTACCTTAAAAAAAATTATGATCCTGCCAAATTCCATTTTGTACACGATCTTTTTCAAATCATCTTTTCAACTTATTAAAGGGTAAAGTTACACTACCTAAAAATTAGACGACTCATATATGTGCATCATGTTTTTAAGAAAAAGAATACAGGACATAAAAAAAACCTCAAGGGCTCAATTAGAAAAGTGAAGCAATAACTTTTTGAATAGGATCTATAGAGTTTAGGTAGAAATGATTGTGAAAATGGTTCTAGAAGAAAATGCCACATCAATATATTTTTAATCTCTTTAACTCTCGAATCATACATTTTTAGAGACTTTATTTTAGGTTCTTTTAACGTTTTACCATAATTCCATCTGGTTTCTTTAAACTAATAAAATTAATTTACTAGACTTGAAAATATGATTTTTCCCTTTATTTTAATATCCTCCGTATTGAGTTCACAATTTCTTTTATTTTTCTATTTTTTATTTTAAAACTGAAGAGATTTTTTTATAAGATAAAAAGTACTTATAACAATGCTTTATATAATACATTATGAAATCTTGAGATGCATTATAAAAACATCTATCAAAATACCAAGAACCAAAACTATACTCTTTAGATATCGGTCTTAAAATTTGGTGTTATTGAAACAACCAAATGCTAAAAGCTAGGGAAGATTTCAAACCTTGAATGCATGAGGTTCTTGGATGTGTTGGAACAATTGTGAAAAATTACTACAAATGGTTTTGTACACACCCTTGTTTACCTTAATACATCATCTCTAGTTCCTTCACTTCCATGTTCATTAATTGCAATGTCAACTTATTTTTCACAATATTAAAAATCAGGTACCTTAAATAGGGATATGCTACTATATTAAAAACATGGTTTCTTAAATAGGAATATGCCACTATAGAGCCCAAGGGTTAGCTCAATAAATTGAATCATCTACCCAAGGTGTGTTATTGATGGACAAGGCATAGATCACAAGTTTAAATATAATCAAGTCTCTTAAAATTATCGATCACTATTGTGGTTGGTGATTGAGTCACTCTCCATTTAGATAATCAAGGAAGAATGAAGATCTTGCAAAGTTTTCCTTGAAAAAAAATATATAAGAAAATTTCCTTAAATAAAAAGTATACCACAAACAAAATCCTTAGATAAAAATATGCCACAAAATTTAGTATTTATTATATTAATGTCCAATTAAAAATGGCTTCTCATCCATATGACTATGTGAATAATAACTTCAAGGATTTATCAAAACAGAAAACAAACATAAGGACCTAGAAGGTACTAGAGAAAAGTGATATGGCCACATTAAAATGACTATCTTCAAAAAGGAACACAAAAATTAGTCATGCAGGGTATGATTGAGACCATCAATAATTTTATCATGAAAAAAGCATAAAGATCAACAATCATAGTGTAGGATATTAGTCATATGGGTTTATGCACGAAAAGGCTTTTTTTTTCAAAAGTTTTCGATGATCTTTACACATGAATGAAAGTGTATGAGTGTAAATGAGAAATAAATAATAATGTCCATGTGACTAATAATGTCAATGACACTAAATGTACATACATATTTATCTATAAAAGATACTATCAAAGTGATACATAAAAGAGATATAACTGAGAACTGCACGAGAATACATACTTAATCCATGCATTTTCTTCTTCTTTTTTTAATAGAAACATATATTTATTATATATTCTAGTATTTATCTTAATATCTATTTTTGTTAATATAAAAATTATATTATATGTGGTGTTCCCTTGATAGTGACCAAGTACATCATAGATTACATGGATTACGGAACATGCTTCCTAATATTCTTCTTCTTCTTTTAGACTACACATAGAGATATAATGTTAAAAGTGTTACCTAATTGAGAATTGTCATGATGTTTGTTCAAATTTTAGATACCAAACATTGCTCTTATGTTGTTTCTATATTCTTCACATGTTGCAACCACGCCATTTTTTACCTAAAACACCATCTTCTATTTAAATTAGAAGATTTGTTGAATTTGTAGTCTTTATGTTATCTTTACATGTGCCTTATTTTGATATATATTCTTCACTTATATGACCATACCTATATTTTATTTCATTAATCATTCCATGTCTTCTACCTAAATTAGAAGATTTGTTTAATTTGTAGTCTTTATGCTATCTTTACATGTGCCCTGTTTTGATATATATTCTTCACTTATATGACCATACCTATATTTTATTTTATTAATCATTCCATGTCTTCTACCTAAATTAAAAGATTTGTTGAATTTGTATTCTTTATGCTATCTTTCCATGTGCCCTGTTTTGATATATATTCTTCACTTATATGACCATACCTATATTTTATTTCATTAATCATTCCATGTCGATGCTTCCCATTAATTTTCTACATCTAGTGAATGGTTTTGGTTTTTATAGTAATCATCCTTGAAATCTCTTGCATGCACTACCCTAAACCCAAATATTTTATTAAAACAATTTACATATATGGATGGAAATAGGAAGGTGTTCACCCTTATAAATGACATGCACAATTTTAAGGGGAAAAACAAGAATACTAATGACATACACAATTTTAAAAACAAGAATACTAATGACATACACAATTTTAAGGGGAAAAACAAGAATAATAGTGAGAAAAGGGTGTGCAAAGAAATATTGATGGTCAAATAGAAGAATAGAGAAGATGTTGCAAGATGACATAGAAGAGGCAACCATGTCAAATATATAAGATAACTTTGGTAAAGAAGAAATTTGGGGTGACAAAAAAGTAATCCTTAAACTAGAAACTTCCCAAGTCAGTGCACTTGAATATTCCCATAAACTCCCAAGTATGTGCACTTGAATATTCCCAGAGCACATACCTTAGAGACTCTCCAATGAGATACTAGGACATAACATCAAGTATGCATAAAGACACTTTAAGCTTTAAAAGAACTTAACTTTCCATTGGATAACTAATTATTCCAACAATAGTAGAATAAAAAGGAAGGAATTGACCACTCTTATAAATGTTATCCATATAGAGAGAGAGGATAACACCCTCTATTAATAGGTGTTGGCACACTTATTTATACTGAGAGGGGGGTGAAACAATATAAGCCTATTTTCTTATGATATTTATCAATGCATTACTTTATCAACTAGAGAAGTTAATGCGAAATATTTATACAAAACCATGCAATCCACAGTACACAGAGATTTAACGTGGAAAACCAAATGGGAGAAAACCACAAAAAAATTGTTTATAAAATCTTGTAGGCACCAACCTATTGTTACAATGTTTGTAGACACTAACCTGCAAGAGACACCAATCTCCTTGATTGAGCACCAACTCAGAAATAATGTTTGCAGGCACCAACCTGCAGAAGACACCAATCCCCTTTCCTGAGCACCAACTCAGAATTAATGTTTGCGGGCACCAACCTGCAAGAGACACCAATCCCCTTGACTGAGCACCAACTCAGTAATAATTTTTGCATGCACCAACCTGCAAGAGACACCAATCCCCTTAGCTTAGCACCAACTCAACACTGTCTATAGATACCAATTTCACCGAAAACATTAATCTCCTCAAGTTTTCAGCAGCGTCGGATTATTTCTTTCTTCAAGTCTTCATTTGCTCAAATATAATGCACTATCTTTTGATGTTATAGTTCACAATCTGCAGAACTTCCTTTTGTCCTTGTACTCTCGGCCACCCTTGACAATTGCATTATCTTCATTTCATTATGTTGGCATATTTGAACCTTTGAGCCTCAGAGATTCTCTTCCACTATCCTTACTTACTCACTTCCTTCCATGCACATTTACATCTTTCATACTTGGTTATGTAATTTCAAAACTCCGCACTCTCCCCCTCTTTTTTAATTTTTCAAACTCACATCTCCTTTCACATTCTTCCACTCTTTCGGTTCTGCAGACTTAGAACTCCTCACTCTCCCATCCTTTGCTCAAGTCTCGCACCACTTCACTCTTTCACTTTCACACTCACTCACTCTAAAAAAAATATGGCATTGTTATTTATACACTTCCTACATCCACGCATTTGTCCACATACAAAAGGAATTGGGCTCAACAGATCGGCCCCAAATTCTCTACTCTCCATTAAATTGGGCTTGCAAACTTGTACAAACCCCTTCTTTTTCTCCCACAATCTATTCAATGATCCCTATGTGTAGGAATTAACACACAACTATTGTTGAATCGTCCCTTAGGTTAAGCCTTCATCGTCGATATGTCCTTGTTCATCGAGACCACCAAGTCTATTGGGCCCCCGACCCTCCAACACTTCAACTATACTCTTCAATAGTTGTTCGATTAATCCTCGAACTAAATATCCATCGTAGATCTGCTCACTCCGATGGCAGTGTAAAACTTGATTGCACATCAACCATCCAATCAAATCCTTAACTAAATATCGACCGTTGATTCACTTATCGGGACCACTGGGAGTACGGAAACAATCAACACCACCTCGTCGCTCAACATTCGTCCGATCTTTGATCAACGACTATCGTTGCCTCTCATAATCCTCTTCGTCGAAACCTGTCCGCTCATAAACAACTCCACTCTGACCAGAGCCTCTTCGATGGCATGTACTCCGACGTATCCAATGGTCTAAAATCAATGATTCGGATCGCATCGGTCCTTCAACCTACAAAACATTTACCTCCCGCCGATATCGTTCCCTGGTCATTAGAATTGTTATCCCCTATCCTAGGGATAACTAAGGAGATCATGTCTTGAGGCC
>CBVK0100462235.1:0-12235 GCA_900067695.1 Picea abies
GACTTCTCCTTCTGGATATGTGTCTGTTCAGTGTATTATTATTATTTCTGGCCGACTTCTTCTCTTGGAGTCTAATAACCTAATATAAATTATCTTCTTGAGCTGACAAGAAGTTTAGGGTTATTAACCAACTCATTAGGGTTTCTCTTGCTTTCCGGAGTCTTCTATTCTCGTCAGGTTTACACGTGGAGGTAAATACCTCCCGCAGCTACCATAATATTAACAAGAAGGAGAGTCACTAAAAATAACTCAGTTGGTGCTTCAGATCATCTAGTAAATGAGTCAAACTTACAATTAATATGGTTACTCTTAAGCAGGCTAGTCTATTATCAGTTTGGAGTCTCCAAAAACCTATATAGCTTCTTGACTCCTTTCTCTTATGCAATAAACAATAGCATTCTTAGAGCGATTAGCTCAACTCTATTATTGGATCCTCGCTTATAAATATACCAGAAATGAATGTAGTGAGTCTGAGAAAGATGGAGGAAAATTCCTACTTTGAATATTGGAGGGTTCCCTTGGCTAACACTGTCGAAGAATTCCCATGCAATCCCTTGATCGATTTCTGGCATTATTGGATTCCAAACTTTTTTCCTCTTTTTTTTTTTAACTTGAAATTCGTTTGACAGGTTAACTATTGGGTATGTGTTATATTCTTTGCATGGTTAGAACCGGTTTCTATGTTGCACCGGGAATGCAGGGGGATAAGAGGGGGGTGGGAGCCCCCCTGCACGGATCAGGTTCAGGGGCATCACCCCCAATTTACTAGTCTCAACATTCTTAGACCAACATAACGTGTCCTCCTCTACTTCTGACAAATGGACATTTGTTAGTAGGGATTCCAATGAAACACATCCATTCTTCTGCAAGTGCGCCCCTCAACCCTATCTCCTCATTGTCCTTCCATCTTTTTCTGCCTCTGAGTTGAGGGGATTGTGCTTATGCATCTGCCAAATAAAAATTCTCAGCTTCATGGAGAGCATTGGTTAATTTCTTTGATAGTATATATTCATCATCGACTCCCACCCAAGGATCTGAGCCAACATGTACTTTTTTATCGTTCCTGATCCTCCACACGGTCTAGAGTCCAACTAATCGGAAAGAAATAGTAAGGGATTTCCAAACCATGGACCCAGTTTTTGGTTTAACTAGTTGTTTGAACCACTCTTTAATAGCCATCCCTTGAAGGTATTTTGATTTTACAACTCGACCCTAGAGGAATTTGTTCTGAGTGAGTCACCACAAGCTTCTACCTATAAGAGACAACGTGAATAATAAAATATTCTTTACTCCCCATCCTCCAAGTTTCTTAGGAAAGGTGATATGGCTCCACTTAACCAAAGAGGTTCCACCTGATGATTGCGCCCTCAACCACAGGTAATGAAAACTCAGAGATTTTATTTTTGAGAGTATACCTTTGGGGACAAACACTATGGATGTCTAGTAGATGAAGATACTCTCTAACATGGACTTAATCAATGTTAACCTTCCAGAAAGAAATGTGATTTTTGACCATTTTTAGTAGCCAAGACCAGTCACACAACTTATAGTTGTCTGGTTTTAGTTGAAATCCGAGATATTTGAAACCATAGTCCAGATCTTTATGAGGGAAGGAGAGGGTTTTTTATAAAAGCAGGGATGATTCTTTGGATAGATGGTAAGAGATAAGACACAAATTTTGGAGGTTTACTTCTATTCTCATGGCTAGACATAAATTATCCAAATACTTTTTCAGATGGAAACGTTGCGGGACGTACCTTGGATGAAGCATAATATGTCATCCACAAAGAGTAGATGAGACAATGATTCAACTTTTGATACCTTTACTCATGTCAGGATTCTACTGGACTTTGCTTCCACTATCATTCTACTCAGTGCCTCGACAATGAGAAGGAAGAGGAAAGGTGATAACATACAACTTTCACATAAACCTCTTTATGCCCGAAAGAAACTGGAAGGAGAACCATTTATTAGCACTGCAAAGGAGGCCAAGGAGACACATCCCATTATCCAATTCATTGTAGGGAGATTCATACCCATTTTTAAGAGCACCAATCTTAAAAATTTCTAGTTTACCCTATCATAGGCCTTTGAAAGGTCCACCTTCAGTACTGTTGTCAGTTGCTTTAGCGTTTTGATCGAGTGTATTCATTGTAGGGAGATTCATACCCATTTTTAAGAGCACCAATCTTAAAAATTTCTAGTTTACCCTATCATAGGCCTTTGAAAGGTCCACCTTCAGTACTGTTGTCAGTTGCTTTAGCGTTTTGATCGAGTGTAAGGCCTCCTGGGCTAGCGATACTCCATTATGGATTTTTCTGCCTTTCAAGAATCTGAATTTCTCCTTTGATATAATATCAATCAGGATAGGCTTTAGACGTTTCGCTATAATCTTGGCTATCAACTTGTAAATAACGTTGCAGCATGCAATAGGTCTATAGTCATCGAATGAAAGACCCTTCTATTTTTTTGGTATTAGGGAAAGGAATGTGGAGTTGAGAGCTCCAAGAACTTTTCTTGAGTATTTGGACTCCCTAACCACTTTCAAGAGGCCGTCTTTGATCACGTTGTAAAAACCCATGAAGAATTCGACCATGAGCCCATCTAGGCTTGGGATTTTTCCTTTTTTCATAGAGGAGAGAGCTCCTAGAACTTCAACTTCCAAAACTTCTTCCTCTAGGGATTTGTTCATGTCTTCCGTTATGACTGGGGGAAAAAAATTAAGAACATCCAAAATCTCTTTAATTGGACATCCATCCTTCTCCTTGTATAGATTTTGGAAATAGTGCACACCTTCATTGGTTATGTCCTGAAAAGAGTGCACCACGTCCCCAGAGTCTGATTGAATTTCCTAGATAGAGTTTAGATTTTTTATGTAGTTGGCATAATGATGGAAAAATCTAGTATTTTTGTCACCTTCTTTTAGCCATGTAGTTCGACTCTTTTGTCTCTAGATCATTTCCTCATTCAACAAGATAGTGTGTCGTCGGTCCTCCAAATTGCAAATCCGAGTGAAATCTATTTTGACACGCTTTCCATCTAATCTTGCCATTAAAACTTCTTCTATGATGTGTTCCACTTATTTTAATTCAACTTCCGTACAATCTTTAAACTTTTTACTCCACCCCTTCATTGCTTGTTTTATGCACGACACATTCTCTGCAAACTGATGCATAAAGGAAGAAGAGGACCCCCTTTGTAAGAGGAATCCATTTTTCTTTGATGATTTTATTAAACTCCTCATCCTGTAACTATACCGAATTGAACTTGAAAGGGGTTGACAGTTTAGACGAACCCATCTCCATTTGAAGAATGATTGGGAGGTTGTTTGAAAGCCCACTCGTTGAAACCCAAGTCTTGAAAAGAAAGGCACTATAAATGAGATCCTCTGACACCATAAAAAGATCAAGGAATTTTCCTACTGCCGCATCCCCCATTATGAAATTCCTCCATATGCGGACTAATTTGACAGGTTCCATGTCCACCAACTTCACTTTCTCAAAAGAAGATGTAAAAAAATCACCGAGATTATCAAGTTGTACCATTACACCCCAAATCTCCCTTGAGAACATGGTAAGATTGAAGTCTCCCCCCACAATAGTTAAAGTCTTAGCCAATACCTTTGAATCCACCAAATCCTCCTAATACACCTTACGGTTTATGTATGGACCATATACGTTAACAATTACTAGACAAAGGTTGGACGATTTTTCCTCCAACTAAAAAAAAATGGAAGAATTATGTGAAGACACTAAGAGGGCGTTGAAAGAAGGGCTCCATCCTGTAAGTAAGCCCCTAGATTGTCCATCTTCATCCATAAGTACATAAAAATCATGAATTCAACCATGTATCAAAAAAGGATCTTTCTCTTATATCATCAACCATCATTTCTTGTATTAGATTTACATCCGGATAGAGGCTATGGACGAGCCGTTTGAGGGAGATTTTTTCCAGGCTCCCCCTACTCCTCTAGTGTTAAAGGACATGATTTTCATGGAGGGACCCTCTTATAGAATTTTCTTGCTCCAAGGGCCCTCAAAATTGTAGACTGAGTTATTTTATTGATATGTAGAGCATCTTTTTGCTGAGCTCTAAGGAGGTGAGACTTGCGCCCCACCGGGTTATGGGTAGGATCATCCAAAACTAGAACGACTATTGAGGAGGAGGAGTCCTTCTTAGCTTTGGACCCAAGGGAGTACCGATTCTCCTTTTCTTGGGTCCCATTATCAAATGAAGGAGGAGATCCATCTTGAGAGGAAGACGAAGTTTGAGACTGACAACCAATATGAACAGGGGCAAGGGGAGGGTCCAAAGAAGGGGGGGAGGGGGAAGGGATAAGATTAGGGAGCACCCATTTGGGGGAGGGAAGGATATGGGGGGGAGCGAGGGAGGAGGGACACTAATAGATGAAGGAGAAATGCGTGGGGAGGAGGATGAAGCTATGAAAATGGGAGTAGAAACACGTTTAGGGATTTCATTTGCACTTGGAGGAGGGGGAGGGGTTAGACTTAAAGGAACACAAGAATTCATACATGTATCAATGTCTAGAGATGTCTTTTATTGTGCCTCTACTTACCGGAAGGAAACTTCGTCACCTGTCTCTGCCTGGGATTTTTCTACTCCTTTAGGAACATGATTTAGTTCTTCTTCCCTTGGCTGAGTAGGTCTTAACTTTTTTACCCATACATTTTTTACATTGGCAATTTGCAGCTAAGGTTTTCTGCACTGTGTTTGCAAATGGCCCACCTCATGGTAAGAATAACAACGAAACAACAACTTCTAGTAATCAATATTTTGAACCCATTTATGCTCCCCCATGACGAGATCCAGTTCCTCTAGCATCCCTTCACATAAATCCACTTCGACGAGGACCCAAGCTCACCTTTGGTCCGAGGTAGATTCCCAAGAGGAGTTCAACCCACAAAACTTTCCTATTTTTTCCCCTAGGGCACAGAGAAGGGGCTTGTTCCAAAACTGAATTGGAAACCATGGCATAATTTCCCACATTTGCATTAAAGATAATGACAAATGAAGGGGATTGAATTTGACATCCCATTTTTTTAGAGAGAGGCCAGAAGGACCCTAACGCCAATTTTTGAGCATAATTTTGTCAAAGTCTACCTCTGAAGCGAATTAGAAGCAGAGCTAGCCTCTAGGGAGAATGTGAAAGCTGAGGGTGTATCCTATCTTCTAGAGCCATTTTTCTTGAATCCACTAGGACAGTGAGGGAACTTGAACCATCTTCCCACATAATATATCCACAAAGGTTTTCACATAGAGTGAAGGGACGTATTCCAATGCTACGTCTTGACCAACTACCATTGCAACCTTACTTCTACGAGCTCTGATACGCCTGCGAGAGGATGATTTACCACTCTTATCCTGTGCACTATGTTCAATGGATTCTTGGGACTGGAGAGGGAACAACAAAGGATGATCCAGGGGGAAACAAAGGGATGGGCCTCGGGGAGAGAGGGAGTGGGAGGAGGAAGGATCCACACAGAAGCAATGGCTGGAGGAGAATAGGGGGAAGGGGCAAGGGACGCCTTGGAAGACTCCAGAACCAAGATGGAGGGCTCTTCCGATCTCACGAAGGATCCACACAGAAGCAATGGCTGGAGGAGAATAGGGGGAAGGGGCAAGGGACGCCTTGGAAGACTCCAGAACCAAGATGGAGGGGGGGGGGGATCTCGATCCAACCGGAGGGGGGGGGGGATCTCGATCCAACCCTGTACTCACCAAATTTCCATTGTGGAAGATAATAAAATATCTAGGGGATGACAATATAGTGGACTAACACCTCTAACTACAAAAAAAATTAAAAAAAAATTATCTTTTATTTTAAATAAAAATATTTTTTTAATTTATTTAAAATTGAATATATATATATATATCTGTGTGTGTGTGTATGTGTGTGTGTGAGAGAGAGATAGAGAGAGAGAGAATTATGTTAAATGTATTCTACTTGCATCTCACATGTCTAAAGACACCATCTTAAACTTGAAAAATTGTCATATCATATCATACATGTACATACCCACTAATAAATAAATATTAAATTAAGATTTTATACCACATATATACATTAGAGTTTATGTGTAGATTTTTTATAGGTGGCATTGTTGATGGACCTTCCCTGAGATACTAATGCAAAGACTTTCCGAGGGTCATAACTTTTGACTCGATTATCTATTTGGGCTGAAATTTTACAGGGAGTTGCATCTCGAAGAGTTCACTGTCGTATCGATCAGATCCTTCAGATTGGACATCAATTTGACACTTTTCTGAGGCCAAATTCCTTCATATAAGGCCTAAAATTGGGGTTTTAGTGTTTTTAAAAGAATTTTTGAAATTTAAATTTTTTAATTATCAGTTATATCTTAGTTTATGAACTTAATAAAAAATGTGAGTTGACAAATAATGTCACTCTAGTTAGCTCTTAGTTATTGGTCAGTTTTAGAGTCATGCGAGAATTTCCTAAAATTAGTTGTTTTCGAAAATCTTAGATAGTAGTTTTAAGGGGTTGAACTTCCATTGTAATAGTTAGGATGGAGAAGGATAAGGGGTTGAACTTCCATTGTAATAGTTAGGATGGAGAAGGAATAAAAGAGAGTTGTTTTCCATTCTCATGTGTTTGCATGGTTTTTATATCTTGTGAATGAATCTCAGTTTATTGGCTACATCATCTGGTATCAGACCAGGAAGATGAATGGGAGAGGAAGAGGAAGAACAAGTCTTTCTTAGATCCGCAGAGATATGCAAAACCTCCAAAGGAAAGTATCATATCTTACAAACATGTTGGCTAGTCAGAGAATAATACAAAGAGAAATTTATGATGAGGAGACAAACCAATGAGATGTACATCATCATATAGAACATGAAGAAGAACAATTAGAGCACATGACTTTTGAATAAAGGATGTTCAGGTCTCAAGAAGGGAGAAATGATAGGATCAAGATGGAAGTTTCAAAATATGTAGGGAATCTTAAACCAAAGGAGTTAATAGATTGAATGAATGCCATGGAATTTTTTTTTGAATAGCATCTTATGCCAGAGGAAAAGAAGGTGAAATTTTCATGCACCAAGTTGAAGGGTTACACCATGATCTGGTGGGATCATGTGCAGAAAAACATGGAAAAAAAAGGAAAAGACAAAATACCTGGAGTAAGATGGAAAAAAAATTGCGAGAATATTTTTTTCCTCTGGACTATGCTCATATCCTTTTTCGTAGATTTCATAACTTGAATCAAAACATGTCCACATTGGAGGAACTCACAAACGAGTTTTATCAGTTGTCCATTCGTGTGGATCACCAAGAAACTGATGAGCAACTGGCAGCAAGGTATGTAAATTGTTTAAAAATTTATATTCAAGATGAACTGAGCATGCATAGGGTTGACAATGTGGAAGAGGCATACCAATTATCCTTAAAGTCCAAGGAAAAAAAACCTGACAATTTTATCAAAGGAATAGAGGAGCAAGGAGGGGTACATCATCTGCCTCACAGGGTGGTTTTAACTATGGAAAAGGCGAATCATCCCAAGGAGTTGAGAAAGTGGAATATACTCAACAAGGTAACCTGAATTAGCCATGAGGAAGAGGATTTCAGAGGAGTAGAGGTTACAGTGGTGGCAGAGGAGGGAATTATGTGTGTTTCAGGTGTGGTGTAGAGGGTCATTTAGCATTTGAATGCCCAAATTATAACATGAAAGAGCCAAATAAAGGACAATAGCCTAGTTTGAACTTGGTCCAAGATCAGAATGAAGAAGCAGTCAAATCTAAAGTGTGGCATGATATGGGGGAGAGTCTCATGATACGAAGGTTAGTGGCGATTCCCAAAAAAGAGTAAAGGAAGAGTAGTGACTGTTGAAACATATCTTAAAATTTTTCAACATAAAGGCCTAAATTTTTGTTTTTAAGGTTTCAACTTTCCTCAAGCAAGAATTTCATCAATTCTAAAATTCTCGATGCCTTTTTATCGTTTACTTTTGGACAACGAACGGAAAAAGTTTACAAAAATATAAATTTTCTAGCGCCCTTTGAAAAAATTATTTAAAATGTATTGTAATTTTAAAATTTTGTGATTTTTCTTTAAATTTAAAAATTAAAGAAATCGACATTCGGGGTTTTCCGCAAACAGATGATTGATGTAAATTGAATCACGAAACCTCGATTCCCTATTCCCCAATACGTTTTAATTAAAAAATGAATTAGTTTAACCTCTTATAAAAAAGGTTTAAAATTAATATAATTACGTCGCTATTTTGAGAGTCGCGGTTCTATAAGAGCGCGTCTCTTGTCATCATATTTCCCGAAACCCCGATTTCCAAAATCCTGATAGATTAAACTAATGATGTTTTGGACCTAATTAGGATTATTCATTTAATTAAGATAAGTTAAAAACCTATTTTGAAAAAGAAACAAGTCATCGCGATTTTGCGATTTCGGAATTCGCGATTCCATGAGAACACGTCGCATGTCATCGTATTTCCCGAAATCCCGATTTCTGAAATCTCGAAAGGGCCTAATCTTGATTAATTAACATGCTAAAAACGTTTAAATATTAAATAAAACATCACTATTTCGCGATTTCGTAATTTCGACGATCGGGCTTTTCTGATGACATACCTTTCGACATCAAGACTTCCAAAACCCCGAAAAGTGATGTTTTCAGATTTAATTCATAATTAACACTAATAAATCCTCCTTCCAAAACAGGTTTAAAGCTAATCTTTCTTTGAGTGTTCATTAATGCGTCGTTGTCCGATTAAGTAAGTTTCTCTTTTTTATTTAAAAATGCCGAGAACGCCTAAGTACAGACATTAAATGCATATCTCCGAAAATATTTTTTGCATTAAGAGCTTTAAATTCGCGACAGATGTACAAATCTCATTATTTTTATGATATATTCAAAGTTAACATTCGAAACGTCTGTATTTTCATTTTAAAGATGAGCTTATTCATCCACTTTCTGTGACAGGTTCTCAAGTCAAACACAGAGCTATGGCACCTAAAAAAGAACTGAAGAAAAACGAAGAACCATAGGAAGGTGATATTATCTCGGATACTACTCCACACGCCATACACTCCATCAAAGTATGGGCTCAAATCTCTGAATTGATGGAGGATGAGTTAAAGTATGCAGACCCTGATTCTGAAAATCATCTACGGGACGTTGTAGAGTCTAAACTTTATAAGGTTGCTGCGCATCCGAGGCTGGTGGCATATACTGAGATGGTCGGCTGGGCTCTGGATAAGGTAGATATCCCAACAAGGAGTATTCAGAATGAGCAAGGAGCTATCGTCAACTCATTCAGGCCTGAGCACATTCAAGTAATGTATAAACTATCGCCGAATTATAAACACATCTTTAATGCTGAATTTTTAGCTGAGTTTCAAAAAAAGGAATGTATTGAGGCAGACCAGACATATCCTGACATAATTAGAGGTTGGGCGAGGTATGAAGAAAAGTTTAGGGCTAATAATCATGGGATTTATGCTACAGCTTCCTTAAACGAATATATGGTTTATGTAGCCATGATGTTATGCAGACTTTTCAGGAGAAAAGATCCCTGTCACTTTCATGTAGACTGGGTACCCTTCTTAGAAGAAGTTTCAAACATAAATGGTTTTAACTGGCATAAAATTTTATCAGATAACTTGACGCAAGAAATTTCAAATTATAAAGCAGCTAAGTCAAAGGGACAACCAGTGTCTTTTTATATGTCTACATATATAATGGATGCCATCTGTTTTATGACCCCATTTCCATTAATGAATTGGAGTTGGAGTGTTTCTTGCCCAGAGCATGTTCATAAATACCACTCAACCCTTTGGGAAGAAAATGCTAAAGAAGCATTTTACGAAGTTTGTCATTTTGTCATTATTCCTATGCACAAATTATTTTTTGGATGCGAACCCCCTCACATTTCTAATGCAGTCATAGAAAGTCTTAAATCTGTTGTCGACTGGTTTATTGAGGAATTTTTTTCTTATGTTAGGGTCTATGGCTGTTCCATTCCTCCTCACACACTCCTGAAATTCTTACTAGTCAGACTGGTATGCAGAGAAGTAGCTCATCAGATAGCCAAGGGTGGTATTAGGTTGGAATTGAAAGCACTTCAGAAAAAAGCATGGCCATCTTTCCTTGTTCATGTCGGGAAATTTACTTTATCAAATTTAGGCCATTTTAAGGTAGAGGACGAGTCATTGGAAGAAGTGAAGTTAGTAAACATTGAGCACAAAAAACATGACCCCTACCAAATAATAAGTAGGCATTACATACATTGTAATTTAAAGGCATATGAACATGAAGTATCTGTTTATGATGATATTTTCAAAGATGTTAGGTCTTATGAAGAAGTGCTGAACAGACTCCAGGCCTTGCCACCTGACTCATAGGCTGGGTTTGCATCTTTTCAAAGTCATAGGTGAAGTTGCCTACCTAAGATTTTACAGGGTGAAATTCCGACCCCATTGCCATAGCAGGAAGAAACCCCTCCAGGGTTTGAAACTAATACTCAGGGTAAAGCAGATGACAAAGGTAAGGAGAAGGATTCTGAAATACCTTCTCAAAACACATAGGGTTCTCAGACAAAATAACCAGGGACAGAGAAAGGAAAAGGACTGGAAACAAATCCAATAATTCTTGACGATGTTCCATAAAAAATAGGAGGAACAACTTTAAAAGAACTTGGTAGTCTTATCACCTATTTAACTCCATTACAGTCTACTTTCGGAACCCCCCATGAGGGATTTTTATATGTCAGTGACCTAGAGCCAATTTCAAGAGATGAAATCCCCACATCAGATTACTTTTTCAGTAAAAAACGAAGAGCAGTCTTGAAACAGGAAATTCATCCAAGAGGAGAAGGAACGATTAAAAGGAATAGAGTTATCATAGATGGAAAGAAACTCAAGGATGGAGAGTTCGCTACAGAATTAGCAGGAACAATGGGTGCTATAGCATCAGCTAATATGTATTCTGTGGGAAATTTAACAACTATGCTTGAACAAAAGGATCAAACAATAATCCAGTTGCAAGACAAAATAAAAGAAAATGAAAGAAATATTGGCTGGGGAATACAGAAAGGTCTAGAACAAGCTAGACTAAAGGATATGCAAGAGATCCAGAAATTGAATAAAGACTTGGATGAGGCAAAACACTTAATACAGGTCACACAGGAATAGGTTCAAAAGCGGGGAGAAGAAAATACAAATTTGCAAGATAAGATTATTTCTATTACTAACCAGGTAGTTGAACTTGAAAATTTCAGGACACAGGCATCGGAGATATATGTAAAAATAGAGGAGGAACAACAGAAGGTGTTCTCTAATCTGGAAGTAATCCAGAATTATTTTCAGGAATCAAATAAATCTTTAGAGAATGTGTTCCAGAAAGAAAGGGAGGTGAAAGCAGCTAGGACAACTTTTCAGAAAGCAGTGGCTTCCTCATCAAAGGAAGAAATTGGAAAGACTCAGAAATTATCTATTTCTGAGCAGGTTAAAGGAGATATAATGATTAAAGTGTGGGAATCAAAATTGGCTGAATATAAACGAATCACAAGAGAAGTTAATGAAGATTGCCAAGGAATCTTCGATCTCTTTGAAAGAGATTCATTGAATATCAGAACAGATGGTTTTTCAGGATTGTTAGGTGAAGTCAATATTGCCAAGCACCAGCTGAGGTTTAGAGAAGAGCTGGAGGAAAAGAAAGCAGAGATTTCAAACATCAAATTAATCAACATTATAGAGATGAAAAAGTGGATGGTGACTTCAAACCTAAAGTTGAAAACTGTTAAATTCATAGAAATAATGATAGAAATTCGGTTGCCCGAATTACAGAGAAGATTTTTCTCATTTGAAGCAAATGAAATACCCGAAGCTCCCAGGATCTTAGTAATTTTTTTGGGAAAATGTGTTCAGTGTGTTGTAGAAAAAGAAAGTTCGTCAACGCAAGCTTGAAACCTTTTTTAAATGTTTTTATTATTAGAAATTAAAATGGAATTGTAAACGATTGACATTATTTTTTATGTAACCGTAATATTAGGAAGTTGGTTATTCACCAACGAGAAACTTGTTAATTTTTCAAAATCCCACCCAGTTTCAGTCTCACTGAATTTTCTACCAAATTTAAATGCCAAATTCAGTTTCAGCACTGTTTCATCATATGCTACAACGGTGTTTCAGCATCTGCTCACAGTGGTGTTTCAGCATCAGCATATGCTACAGCCGT
>CBVK0100462236.1:0-12234 GCA_900067695.1 Picea abies
CCGAGATCTACACTCTTTCCCTACACGACGCTCTTCCGATCTCACTGGAGGTTAATCACTTGGATGATTGGACAATGTTCAGTTTGTTGAAGGATCATGAGGAAGCATTAAGGATAATTTTAGATAGACGTAGACATTGTCATATATCATTGAATATTAAGAAGTGTATTTTCAGTGCACCTTTTGGGATTGTCTTAGGACATGTGGTCTGTAAACAAGGTCTGCTAGTTGATCCTTCTAAAATTTCTATTATAGTTAACTTACCACCATCGAAGTTAGTGCGCCAGTTAAAGAGTACATTGGGACATACAGGGTATTACATGAATTTCATAAGTGGATATGCACATATTACTATTCCAATGGAGAAGTTTATGAAGAAGGACACCGAGTATCAGTGGAATGAGGAATGCCAACAAAGTCTATATATTTTGAAGGAGAAGATGGTTATTGCACCGATTTTAGTATTTTTATATTGGGAAAAAAAATTCATGTGCATGTGGATGCATCTGCAATAGCATTAGGAGCAGTATTAACCCAAACATGAGAAGGTGATATATATCACCCTATAGTGTTTTCCAGCAGAAAGTTATCAGATTCAGAACATAACTATAACATTATAGAAAGGGAAGGATTGGTTATGGTGTATGCTTTGCAAAAATACATACATTACTTGTTAGGGAAAAATTTCAAGATGTTTACATATCATTCTTCTCTTAGATATTTAGTCATTAAGCCAATGTTGGGGGGGAGGATATGCATATGGATACTTGTTTTTCCAAGAATTTGATTTTGGGGTAGTGGTGAAGCCTGGAAGATTGAATGTAGGACTGAATCACTTATCTAGGATAACTTGGAAGACAAATTTCTAGATGCACAATTGTTTTCAGTACAGATAATTGATGAATATTTTGATGACATTATTGAGTTTCTAAGTACATGCTTTTCACCAAGATAATTTACTACTATGCAGAAGAAAAACTTGGTGGTCAGAGTTGCGGATTATTAGTTGATTGCAGGTCATTTATACAAACTTGGAGCAAATAACATCTTAAGGAGATGTGTGATGGAGCATGAAAGGCCTATCATTTTAGAAGAGGTGCATGAAGGGATTGTTGGATGACACTATGTAGGGAAAGCTACCATGCAAAAGGTATTGCACACATGATTATGGTGGCCAATAGTTCATAAGGATCCAAAGGAATAATTTCAAAAGTGTGATGTTTGTCAAAGAGTTGGGTAACCATCTAGGAGGGATGAAATTCCATAGACATCGCAAATTACTTTGCAATTATTTGATAAGTGGGCAGTAGATTTTGTAGGCCCAATTAATCCAACATCAAGAATATTAGGAGTCAGATATATCATTACAATGATGAAATACTTGACTAGATGGGATGAGGCAACACTAGTAAAGGATTACAATGCAGAGACTGCAACGTTCTTTTTATTTGAAAATGTAGTGACAATATTAGGATGCCCAAGAATATTTATGAGTGGCCAGGGGACTCACTTCATCAATAGTAAAATTGAGGCAATGCTTGAAGAATTTAAGATACATCACTAGAAGAGCACTCTTTATCATCCTCAAGCAAATGGAATAATGGGAGCCTTCAACAATATTTTTGAGAATGCCTTGACAAAGATTTTCAATGTGAACAAAGATGATTGGGATTTGTAGGTGCCAGTTGTACTTTGGTATTATAGAACTACCTACAAGAAATTAATAGGGAAGACACCATTTAGGTTGGTGTACAGACAAGAATCATTAGTTCCCTTAGATTATTTGACACCAAGTTTGTGCATTGAAACAATTACAAATATGACATAAAGGGGAACAACAAAGGAAATATTGGTTCAATTGAGGAAGTAGAAGATGACATAATCATATCAAGCTTCGATCAAGAGGTACAAAAAGAAAAGGATAAGGCATGGCATGATAGACATATCAAGAAGAAGAAGTTTAAGGAAGGAGATTTGGTTCTCCTCTATGGAAGTAAGTATTTGCAACACCTAGGGAAGCATAGAATGCATTGTCTAGGGCCATATAAGATAAAGTTTGTCACATATGGAGGTGTTTTACAACTACAAGACTTAGTAGGCAAGGAAGTTCAAGGAATGGTGAATGGTAGTCGACTGAAACTGTATAGGGACAGTCGACCCACTAACTCTCAGTAGTTGCAGCGCAACAAGTAGAATTGTACATATTGTAAATAGTATGAGTTAAAAGAAGAAGAAGGAAGAGAAAGTAGAAAAATAAAGAAAAAGTAAAAAATAAGTAGTTAGAAGAATAAGTGATAGATAGATAGTTGAAAATGATAGTGCACAATAGATAGAAAATTAGTGTGATTTAATTTATAAGACTGTGCGTGGGAAAAATAAACACTGCATGATGGGATGAAGAATGATTGAAAAAGAAAGGATGTGTAATAACATTAATGACAAAGTCTATAAAAAGGGAAAACTCAGGAAAATGAAAAACACTTGTGATTTTTTAGCGATAGAGCAAGAAGAGTGTGAGAAAGTATGTGATTGTGAAGAACCCATCTAAGATCTACATTATATTTTTTAAGAAAACAAGAAGATGGCAACTCCCAAAGTTGGCGTTCCCAAACAATTTTCAAGGGTGACTCGATGGACAGGAAAGAAAAAGGAAAGAATAGAAGAACCAACAAATATCATGGAGGTGGAGGATGCTACAACACCAAAAACTGAATCCATCAGTCCAACAATGGTAGAATAATAAAAATCAATCGTATAAGAAATGAAAGTGGAGCATAGCGCAGGACAATGAAAATCGGAAAAAAACCTAATGGTAAGGAAAACCCTAAGTCAAAAAAATTTACATGAGAGGAGACATAAAAAATGAGTGAGGGGACCGTAAAATAGGAAGATGACATAGAAGAAGTCATGATCAAATATATTATAGTACAATAGGAAGCAAAGGACGATGAAGAAGAAGAACTTGAGGAATAACTTGCAGAAGAAAACCCAGCTGCAGACCAGAAAAGGAAAATGATAGGTGTGGAAATCATGATACCTCACATCCCAGGCACCATAGTTGCAGTTGAAGACATGCGAGGAAAAGTAAAAAAATTAAAGTATGTAGATCATGATGTAACAGACATAACAAAGTTTCTTGACCTTGAAGAGGAAATGTATTTAGAGAACAAAGAGGAGGCAGGACCCTTAGAAAAACCAATTTTGGAGCCCACACAATGGATCATAAGATTATACAATTCATGTATTCTGAGATTTGCTAAAAATATTGCATTTCAGGCACGATAAGAACATGGGCTACTGTGTGAAAAAACTAATGGTGAGGGTACATGCCGGTCCATATAGATGTATATCTCTTAGAAAACACTACATGGAGGTATCCTGTGGATGGATAGGTCAGTCCATATAGATGTAGACCTCATAGAAAAAATAACAGGGATGCCAACTAACGACATAAAACCAGAGGATTACATGGAGAACAAAGCAAGGGACAAGGATATTGCATAAGAGGTTAAATCATAGTTCGGGACAAACATGGGAAATAGGGGTATAGTGATAAAGGAAATAAACGACCCTGTGATGAGGTTTGCCATAAATATATATCCTGTAAACTCTTGAGGAAGTGTATAAAGGAAGAGGCCCTGGAAGGAGTCATAGAAGCATCTGCACAATGGGAAAAGGGTATAGTATTTAGCTGGGCATGCTATTTATTGAACTAAATTTTGATAGACTGTAGGGATGTACATGATAATGGGACATAATTCCATTACTCTTTGCTGTTGATATTGGTATTCTTCATAGGATGGAAGAAACTGAAATTCACATCCTTTCTAGACAGAAGAGGTAAATGATTTGCAACGTGGTAAACAACCTTATGGAAGGAAAAAGACACTAAGAACCAATAGGAAAACTACGTAGTATTTTCAATGTTCCTGGATGATATGCAACAAAATGCATCTAACGTGTGGAGAATCCCAATCGAAGAATTCAAGGAAAACAAAGGAATTTCCAACTTTAAGGCTTCAAGACACCACATGTGGATTCATACTAGAAGAGATCCAAATAATAAGTAGCTATAAATGTGGTATTACATAACACAAGAGGAAGTAGAATGAATAGTGAAGGATTGGCCTGTGTAGTGGAAAATTCTAGTAGCACAAAATAAAGGGACACAACCTAAGGAACAAGTAGAGGCAGGTCCATAAAGGAAGACAAACAATCCAACAGAAAATACAAGGAAGGTTGCAGAGCACAGTTAAACCTCAGGGAGTAGCACAACAATCAAGAAGCCAATGAAGAAAGGCACCATTTCAAGGGAATAAGTGAAAGGATATGGAGAGAAGGTAAAGGGATATATCCCTCATAAAAAGGAGGTATAGGAGGACCAAACAGAAAAGAAGAAAACTGAGGTGCATACCTCAAATCCAACCAAGAAGAGGATTGAAACACATGAGAGAGAAATAAGGAATAAAATGAAGTACCACAAGAATCCCCCAATACTCATTATCATAGAAGACGATACATAATTTATAAAAAATAAAGTCCAAGATAGAGGGGAGAATGCAGTACTTGTAGTATAAGTACAAAGAGAGGAAATTATGGAGAAGTTAGTAGAAGTGAATGACATTATACAGAGGCTGTAGATAAGTACAATGCATCTTCCTATAGTGAAACATAAATAAAAATCATAGGAAACACCAGTACAGAAAGAACATGAAGAGACAGTGCAGAAAATAGTAAAGGGTAGTGACTAGTTTAAGGTCAAGAAGGACATGCTAGAAGTAGATGAGAACACAAAGAATAAATAGTTGAAGGATATAGAACATATAGAGTTGGTTCTGGAACACATACCTACAAAGGCATTATATGGGTTACAAGCGAGCGTGATGCAGTAGGTCCAGTATAGAGCTAGGGAAAATTCCAACCTAGAGATTGGAAGGGAGGTTAAGGAGATACTGCATGAAACTTGTGAGAAAATAACACTAGAGAAGGAGGAGGAGAAACAATGCACAAATAAACTAGAGAACAAACTTGTGGAAGTTTATAGAAGCATACCATACTGTGCACATGAATTGGAGGTCACAAGAGAAGAAAAATTACAAAAGATTGTGCAGAAAATGGAGAGATATAAGAAGAAGATAACATAGTTAACATAAAAACTGACTCCAAGCACACCCCCATAAGTGAGGGAACAAAGAGAGTAGGACGTTACTGCACATGTAGATAACATAACGCGGGAAGCTAAAGAAGTTGCGAAATTGTATGATAGGACTAAGCACATTTGGACCATCTTGGAAGAAGATAATAGGATCCAGGAGCTAGAGTAGAAAGAAGAGAAGATGAACGTTGTAGTTTAGTATTTGAAGCAACAACATAAGACAATGGAAATTTCTCTAAGACTAAGGGTTGTGTAGGAGATGAAAAACCTACACATAGAGCTAAAGGGCACAAAAGAAGATAAACAAGAAAAACATGCTTAGTTGGATCCCCTACAAGAATAAGTAGTACAAATGATAACAACGCTGGAAATAGAGAAAGCCAACATGGGACAGGCACATGCAGAAAGCATGGAAGTGATGAAAGAGAACATGACAGTGTAGGATGTGGAGATACTAGAAAAAAAAAGTGTGCAAAAAAAGGAGAAAGTGATAGAGTTGGAAAATAAGTTTCATGCACTGGAAGTAGTGCTACAACAAGTGAACTAAGTCTAAGTGGCTCGGGACAAACCAGAGGTTAGTATTGGGGGCCTATTGGAGCAGGCATTTTGGGAGAAAGTGCATTAATAAAGGCATCATGGACCAAATGGAAAAATGCACGCCAAAAAATAAGGAAGACGAGCGCGACAAAGGGGAAAGGAACGAGCATGCGGCAGGATTTGCGAAAATACGACGCATATGTGGACAAACCTAGCCATGTTAGGGTTAGGGTTTTGGAGTCATATTGTAAGGGTTTTAACCCATTTTGTAGTATAAATAAAAGATGTATAAGGTATATTGAGATATCTGAGAGTGTTATCATATCTTTATCTTTTTGGTGTCCTTGTTGAGAGAGAGAGTATCATACTTTTGGTGGAGTTTGTATTTTGATGAGAGTTGTAGAGATCGCATGGAGTTGATGTAACTGAGGGCTAGGTCACAAGTTGTGGAGCTTGGTGTGACATTGGTCTACCTCACCACTATTCACATGATGTAATGCATTTAATGCTATTTTGATGAAGAAGAATAAATAAAAATATATTTGTGGATGTAGCCCTAGGGGCTAAACCATGGTAAAACCCTTTGTTGCAATGTGTATGGATGTCTTTGTTATTTCTGCACTTATGGTTAAATGGTTAGATGAATGAATGGTTTTAATTACAATGCACACTAGAATATGTAGCAAGAATGGATATTATGAATGAATTAAGTAGTAGATCCGATGAATTGTATGATATAATGCATGTTAAAGTAGAAATAGAAATAAGAATAACAACTCCAATCCCTTCCATGACTACAGACACTTGCGTCTTGCAGTCACCCATAAACCTTCTAGGGTGAGACTATGTTTTTCACTCAAGGCATGGTGTAGCCTTATGATTTACCATAAGGGATAATGGTGAATAGGGTTTTGTTGGAGAAGTAAGGTAGAACCTGGGTCAGCCCATACATTCAACATTGTCCATATACAACATATAAGGGTGAAGATGATAAATACCCAAAGCAAGTTTCAAAAGGTTACTTACTAGTAGAAGTGTGGACTGATTTGTTATAAGAGTGTTGTATATAGATCAAATTTTCATCCTAGGTATTCAGATGATTCTGATTGCAACCCCTTAAAAATTGCACCAAAGTCTTGTTGACTACTTATCTCTGCCCATTTCTCTATGGATGGAATGTTGTAGACCTCTTCAACTTAGTCTCCATCTTCTCCCACAATGTAGTACACAATGAACTGAGAAATCTAGTATCCTTATTTGAGATGATGCTTCTTGGTATGCCAAAGTGAACCCATACCTATTCAAAGAACTTGTTTTCTACTTCTTGTCTATTGATGGTCTTTTTACAAGGCATGAGAATACACATTTTGTTGAACCTGTCAACTACCACAAATAGATAGTCATGTCCCTTCCTATTTGTTGGTAAACCTCCCATAACATCCATGGAAATAATTTCCCAAGGTCGAGTAGGTAAATGTAATGGATGGTATAGACCTTTCTTCCTATTATTGAGCTTGTTGGTACACCAAATTATACATCCTTTAATATACCGTGCTACATCTTGCATTTTGGGCTAATGCACATACCTCTGTAAGTTGGAAATTGTCTTCCCAACACAAAAATATCCTTCAACCTTGGAGGTGTGAGCCTCTCTAATAAGATGAAATAATTCATCTTTAGGGACACAAAGCTTATCAATATTGTAGTGTAAACCATTTTGGAAATGATATTCAACCTTTTTGTCACCTTCTTCTATATGAATTTGGCCCTGTACCTGCTAAAACACCTCCTTCAAGTCCTCATATTCTATGTATGCCTCTTTGTATGCATCATGGGAAAAAATATCCATGTGCATTGGAGTTCCCAAAGATGTAATATTAGACATGGGTGGTCGTGAAATCATGTCTTCCAATTTGTTTGTGCTATCCTTCTTAGCATTTATGACTAGATGAAATTGTTGTAAAAACTCCATCCACTTGTAATGCCTAGTTTGTTGTAGCTTACTCTAGGATTGAAAATACTATAGTGGTTGGCGATCTGTGTGGACAATGGTCTCCTTTCCCATCAGATAGTGCTTCCACTTTTTGACATCTTGTACCAAGGCATAGAGCTCCTTGTCGTAGATAGGGTAGTTTCAAAGTGCCCCATGAAATACTTTAGAATGATAGAAGACAAGCATTCCTCCCTACATTAGTACTGCTCCCATGGCATACCCACTTTCCTTTGTATCCACTTCGAAAGGTTTATAGAAATTTAGTAGCACGAGAATTGGTGCTTGACTAATCTTTCTTTTCATCTAGTCAGACTTGGCATTCTGCTAATTCTTCCCCCACTAGAAACTCTTACCACTGGTTGTTATGGCATGGAGTGGTGCAACTACCACTAAAAATAAATCTATGAACTTCCGCAAGTATTTTGTTACCCAAAAAAAACTCCTTAATTCAATGACATTTGTAGTAACTATACATTACATGATGGCTTCCATCTTCACGAGATATATCTTGAACTCTCCTCCACTAATCACATACCCCAAATATACCAAATATTGTTGAGAAAACTTGCATTTATTGAGATTAGACAACAACTGGTGCTTCTTTAGAGTCTCTAACACCTTCATAAGATGTGATATGTGCTCCTCCTAGGTAGCACTATAAACCAATGTATCATCCAAATAGAAAATAACAAATGAATCTATATAAGGGAATAAATCATCATTTGTTAGTCTCATAAATGTAGTTGGTGCATTGCATAAACCAAATGGAATAACCAACCACTCATACAAACATTTCCTTATATTGAAGGTAGTCTTATAGGTATATTATTCTTTGACTCATACCTGGTGATATCCTGATTTCAAATCTAGCTTAGTGAAGTTCTTGGCATGTTGTAGCTGGTCCAATAGATCATCGATCCTCGATAGAGGGTATTGATTCTTTAGGGTAATCTTGTTCAAATCTCTATAATCGATACACATTTTCCAAGTCCCATCCTTATTGGGTACAATTATGATGGGTGACCTGCAAGGTGAGGTACTTGGTCGAATCACACCCTGCTCCAACAACTGCTTCTTCACTCCATTCGCTTCTAGAACAAACTATCTGTATAGAACAATATTCGACAATGGGGAGTCTGGAAATAACTATATTTCTTTCTCCACATCCCTCTTGGGTGGTATCTTTTTAGGCACCTTGAACACTCCTCTCTATTCCTATAGAAAATCCTCCAACTAATTTTTCTTCTCTTTAGTACACCCCTTCAGGGATGCCTTCACTCTCATTGACTCATCATCAGACTGATTTTCTCTTAAGAAAATCAAAACATATTTATTACTAGAAATAATCAATTTCTTGTCTTGGTTATCACTTACCAATGAGATATTCCACTTGCCTTTATGTGTGTTAATGATGTAGGACTTCCCATCCATGATCAATCTGTATTGGTTGGTCATGGATGATTTTAAGGATGGAAATTTATTTTAAAATGTAGAAACCATGGTGAATCTTACTAATATGCCAACTATAAAATGTTTGGCAATATTTTTGTAAAAATATTCAAATTTATAAGGATTTTGTGTAGTTTGTATACAATTTTGGTGGTTTTTAAGGTAAGATAATTTTATCCTATATAATTTGGGCGAATCATTTTTAGAATAGCGAATCATTTTTTGGGAAAAAACATGGAAAATTAGCCCATGAGCAAAATTTAGCCCCTAAAATCATCCCTGTGGTTGGCTCTCTGCATGAAAATTGCATCCCTCACATACATGTAGGGGCTTACAAACACTACTCCACATACATCAAGGGGTACTTGATCAGGGGATCAAATTTTGCTCAAATTTCAAAGTGCTCAGAATGCAACGAAAACAATGCCATTGTGTCTGTCTCGTCTTCCTGATTCCGGTGGTATATTTACTTTGTCAAATGGACTCTGTATGGAGAAGATATCACGAACTATTCTTCAAGACAAACAGGCAAAAAAATTGATGCTAATTGTACCAGTCTGTATAGTCCGTACAGTCTGTACGGTCTGAAATGGCAGGACCGTATGACCGTACAAGGGTGATGTGGCAGATGTTGGTTGGTTGATAGATGGTGAGTCAGGAGCTGACATGTGTCCGGTTGGATGGAAAATGATATGAGGACATGTGGCCCAATCCATGGGTGCCATGTGTCACTCATTGGTTGGCTAGTGGTTGTATGTAAAATATATAGGAGTCTGCGGGGTTCGAGCCCCGGACCTCCCCAACACCTAATGCCTTCGCATGACCGCCCGACCATTGGGCCACGAGTTAGTTCTTATTTAACATATGGTTTCAATATTATTTGAATTTGTTCATTGTATTAAATGGATAGGGGGTGGGCCAGGGCTTAGCCCCGACCCATGGTTCCATTATACCACATATAACCGTGTGTTAAAATATATGGCGCAGGTTTATAAAAACATAACCCAAAGTTTTTATATGACCATACTCAAATGTTTTCACGCGGGGTTAACACATATAGCCGTGGGTTTTGTTATGTAACATATGATCGGTGTATAATGTGCGCGGGAGGTTAGTTACACGGTTGTGTAACCACTTCACCACTTTTTACTTCGCGCGAGGTCACATGCGCCATATGCCCAGGTGCCTAGGCGGTTAGGGGCTGGTGCACCCTTAACCATTCTATGGTTTGCACCATTGGCACGGTTGTGCCTGGTGCTGGGTTTTTACGCCATATAATGCGTGTGAGCTAGGTTCATTCAGAGAGGGTGCATTTTGTAGATGCAGAGACAACAAGTTGAAGAGGGAGACTTCCAGGAGGCCTAAATTCTTCATTTTTTGACCGATTGAGGTGCCGAAAGAGCCCAGACAGAGGTTTTGGGATGCTCTAAAGCCATTGGAGCAGTCAGTTTGTCAGTTTGAGCACTGTAAGACATGTTTTTTGAGCACTTTTTGAGAAATTAATAATAATGATCCAATGGAAGCTGGACCAAGAGATGTAGCCCATAAGAGCAGTGAACTCCTTTATCAATTGTTGTGCTTATGTGTTTATGTTCATTGATTATGCTGTTGTCTATGTGTAATTTTCATAAGTAATACTTTAATTTATGTGTTGCAAACTGATCCTTTTGCTTTAAACACATAACATCATAACATTCACTTGCAATAATTTTCAAGTTTTTCAAGTCTTCTTCATTTTTAGATCAAGTTGGTATCAGAGCACTGGTTTTTAAGACTTGATTGTTTGCAAGTTTTGTTTCTGATGCTCACAAGGTTGAAACTCACAAGAGGATAAGGTCAACTTGTGGAGCCAAGTTCTCATCCGACAAGGAGGAAGCAGATTCATTCACCACAAGTTTCAGAGAGACATTCACCAAGCATGGCTCGTGCAGAAAGTCATGAACGTGTTCCAGCTGAAAATGAAGATCTCAGAGAGGCTGTCATGGAGTTAAGAGATATGATGAAGATGTTGATGGAACGAAACATAATTTCGCAGGGTGAGGGCTCCAACCCTTCAATGCATAAGGGAGGCTGTGGTGACAAAACTCCAGGCGGAAATGGGGGGAATGGTGCTTCTCCACCACCCTCTCCTCCTCCATCTTCTTCTTCTTCTTCTTCTTCTACCAGTTCCAAACATCTTCCAAATTCTCCAAAGGGGCATGGTAAAACTCCTTTGCAAATTCCTTCATTAAAGCTTGATATAAAATTTGAGTTGCCAATTTATAATGGAGAAGTTAACACTGAAAAGTTAGATAACTGGATACGTCAAATTGAAGTATATTATAGAATACAAAAGATTCAAGATGATGAAACCAAAATTCAGCTTGCTTCATTAAGATTAGATGGTTCAACACTTATTTGGTGGGAATATAAGACACAGGAGGAAATGAAAAAACATGGACAAATTTTGCTTTCTTGGAATGATTTCATTATAGCAATTAAAAAACAATTTTATCCATTGGCATATAAACAAAAGGCAACCATGGAATGGCAGAATTTTAGACAAGCTAAAGGACAGAATGTGCAAAGTTTTACTCGGGAATTTAGGAGAAGAGATTTGGTTTTGGGAGTTGATTTGTCTTCACAGGAAACATTGCTCAAAGGTGCTTTGCATAGTTATTTGAGGCATACTATACTTATGTTTAATCCTTCGACTCTAGATGAGGTTTGTGTACAGGCTACTCATTTGGAAGCAAGGGGAAGGAACAATACTCATGAGGGTTTCAATAAGACATACAGCCAGGGAGACAAAGGGAAGAAGAAATTCAAAGGCCATGGCAGGAAGAATGCTGCTGTGAAGAAGGAGGGAGAAAAGTTCACATGTAAACATTGTTCAAAACATGGCCATGATGAAGACCACTGTTGGAAGCTTCATCCTGAAAGAAGACCCAAAAAGTTTGGCAACAACAATAAAGGGAAGTCAAAGAATGTTGCGACTGTTTTACAAGACTTAGGTTCGGATTCGGGTGATGAGACGAAGATCACAGCCATGGGTTACCAAGGTAATGGTTCTGTTGCTAGTAATAGCTATTCAAGTAATGCTAATGTCAATGTAACTCAA
>CBVK0100462237.1:0-12234 GCA_900067695.1 Picea abies
AGGAATTAGGTGGAATGTGTATATTATTGTAATGGCTAAATTGGGTGGTTGAGAGGAATTAGGTGGAATGTGTATATTATTGTAATGGCTAAATTGGGTGGTTGAGAGGAATTAGGTGGAATGTGTATATTATTGTAATGGATTTGAGTCTTGTTGCTAATTGATCTTGATGAGGAGAAGTACAAATGAGGAGAAGTACTCGAGAGTTTTCCCCAAACTCTAGAACCTAGAAAAAAAAAGTGTAGTATGATAGTGATGTTTATTATTCTAATAAAGTTTAATTCTTGTAGAAATACATTTCATTTTTTTTTTTTGCTAATCTTTTTTGTATAAGTATAGCTTTATTCTTTTAGAAATACGTTTTTCCTTTTTTCTTTTTTGAGTAGTATTGATGTATGTATGCAAAATAAGTTAAAAAAGTAAACAAATTTATGGGGAGCTAGGTATAGAAGGGGTTCTTTATAGCTTAGGGGGGACAATAGTCCACACATTCAAATGGAGTCTCAGAGTAATGACTAACAACAAGGAAAAAGTATATGCTCTTTTTCAAAGGCTTAAATTGGTAGCAGATCTCCAAACTAATAAACTTGGGTTAACACAATTATAAAGCGTATGATTTCGAAAACCTATCCTTCATATTTTCACATAGTTTCCATTCTAGAAAGAGCTCAACACATTCACAAAAAGTTTGAGACATTGGTGTGGTTTCATATTTTACGAGAGAATAATGGGGTACCTGATAAAAAGGCTAAATTGACTTCTAGGAAAAAGAGGGATGCTTTACATTAATAACCAAAGGTACGAATGCCCCATTCCTTAACTCACATCAAATATCATGTTGGCAAATGGCACCAGGTGAGGTTGGGATAGCTGGGCACAAGTAATAAGGACAAGAAGGACTAGACATCTTGGATGAAACAATAAAGGAATTGAGAAGACAACACAACTTAGCTTCAACAAGGAAACAAGGAGACTTTCCTTCATCCTCTTCTTCTACATGACTATCCTGGACACACTTAAAATTGGTCGTAGCCAAGTAGGTGAGCCCTCAAGAGAATATGCCTAATGCATTCAAAGAGAATTTCTAGAGAATTTCTAAGGGGAAAATATTATTTTGGAAGTCGCTCTTCATCATCTTTAAGTACTAGGAAGTCATATTATGTCTAATATATTCTCAGTATGTTAGAAGTCTTTCTTTTTATTCTCTCTTACAAAATTTGCTTTATTTTGTACTTAGTCAATATAGAGGTACTCACAAGGCATTTTGAACACTACCACTAAGACATACACTCTACTTTTTTACATCTCGATGCAAGTTTGAAGCCCCCTTTTTATAATATAAATATAAAAAAAGCAAACAAATTAATTTTTTTTCTCCAATTTTTTTCAAATTTTACAAAAAATACAATCACAATTGATTAATAAAAACTTAATTTAAATGATCAAAATTTCTATGATATAATATATAAATCTTTCTTTAAAAAACACTCATTGTAAAAATTAAAATTTTGTACACTTCTTCACTCACTCCAACTTTTGTATGTCTCTACTTTTACACAGATTTGAAGGGGAAATATTCTACACGTTATATGTTTTTACCAACAAGTTTTTTACACGAGTTTTGTTCAAAATTATGCATTCAAAAATATGATTTAAGAAATGTAAAATTGTGATTCGAGTTGTGAGATAAATTGCTATTCCCAAAGAATTGTGTGTAGAACATTTAAACTACACCAAAATATGGTAGTAATTAATGCATATGACCTTCATAGTTTTGTTAGCTTAGCATATTCTAAAGAACATTTATTATTTTTCATGGTCATCATTTTTCGACAAATTTTATTTAAAATTGAGTTACAAATTCTTAAAATCTCAAATTTTAATTGTTGAGATTGAAATATTGGAATGCAATAAGGATTTATGAGGATGTTGAATCCATTTTTACAATAAAAAATGCAAATCCAACAACAAAAAATTGCAATTCCAACAATCCCATAACTAGATTCCAACAATTCCATAACCAAATTCTGATGAGATTACCAACAAAACCAAATAACCAAATTCCAACAATTCCATAACCAAATCCTTATGAGATTACCAACAAATAGGTCTTCTTATGCAGATCACACCCTCACTTAAAATATGGTTTACTCAAGTTTTGGGTCATTCTACTAGGTGAATTTTGATTTTTTTATCTCTTAAGGCACAATTCTTGCTGGGAACCCGCGCCACTCCTTAAACTCCACTCCCTAAGTGTTGTTAAGGAAAATACCTAATCAAATCTTTAACTAGTTAATTAGTTAGTTTACAGTGATAGGAGTTGGTAACTCCCTAATTTCTTGTAACCATATTGTGTAATTGTACATAACCATATTAATAGAATACACATCAAGAGTGTTGTATGTTGCATCAATTCTGTATCTGCTTAATCTTTTCATGATATCAGAGCAGATATGGGCCTCACTCCATCACTGGAGGGCCCAGGGATCCAGGGTATGTGAAAGTTGAGGTTACTGTGAAAGAAATGCTTCTCATTGTGAGATCAAAGATCAGTCAAGACTATAGAGATGAGTCGAGCTGTCTGAGTGTATGGAAGAAAGTCGCGCACAAGAATCGAGGGGGGTTCTGTTGGACGCCTGTGGAGACCGAGATTAGAGAAAGAGTTGTGGAGATCAGGTTTAGAGAAAGAGCAACGAAAGATTATAGTAACATGTGTGAAATACTCTCCCAGTGAGCATGCAACTGATATAGGGAGTTCTCACGAATCCAATTGCGGTGGAAAAGCTCAGCCGCGAACAAGGAGGATAAAGAGAAGTATTTTATTATAATTTTTAAAATGTTGTGTAAAGCCAAGAAACGGATTTTTGACATACATAACATAAGATGTTGTCATGTGTTTTTTTAAAGGTTGTTGTAAATCCAATAAAAGAGGATGTGAGTTTTATTTTAAGTTTCGACCATCATAAAGAAATTAAAAAAAAAGAGTGTTTTTTTGATTATAAAAGAGGAGTGTTTTAGTTTAATGTTTTAGAGGAGGCCATATAAAAATAAAGGCTAGACATGATTTGCCATTAGAAAGGATTTTTCATTAAGCAAGATCATCGTCAGTCTTCAAAAAGAAGGAAGAATGATAAGGCACTAAGAATGGAATGGATTATTTCATGTGATATCAAATTGCAACAGACATATATGGAGTGCCACATGTAAATGTTATGGTTGGAGTGAATTTGGATGAAATTCTCAAAATGTTTGGGAATAGTTTGTTTGTTGAAAGCATGCTTTGTGTGTTGAGTTGTTGCTTGTGTAAGTTGCTAAAGTTGATGAAAATAACTTTAATGCTTTGGTGATATGAGAACATATTTGTGTCTTGGAAGAATGTATTGAATTTTATTGAGTCTAGCTAACTCAATATTGGTATAGTTATTTTGTTAGAATTCATGACTCTAACCCAAGACAAGAGAATATGGAAATCCAAGACGAAGGTAAATTCAAGAGCAAAAAGGAAAAACAAATGTGATTTATTTTGACATTTATAAAGAGAGTTGCAAAGAGATAAGAATTTCAGTGAATCAATGAAGCATATTCCAGCTAGGTCAACAAAGATGATAGATGAAGAAGAATTGCCATGAAGAAAAAATCGAAGAGTCGCCAGGGAGAAGAAGCCACAAGACAAGTGGGACAACATTTCTGCATTATTGAGCAGTAAAAACTGCATGCAAAAAAACTCACCCTAAGAAAGAAAGGAAACTAAAAAGTCGCGAAGAAGAAAGATGGGCAGAGACATAGAGAAAGAGTGGAGAAGAGAATGCAACAAAATACAACTAAATTTTTGTTTTTTTCATTCATCAGCAAATATAAGAAGAAATGAATTGTTGTAATTCGAGGGATGCATGTTCGTTTGTACCTGACACCCCAGTAGACACTCCAGTAAGTTTTTTGGTCTCATTTGTAAGAAGTTGTGAGATTTGCTATAGGAAAGCTTTGTTCTCCATGTTTAGTAAGCCTTGATTGAATTAGGCCTACATAGGTCAGTATATGATCATGTAGCATGTATGTTAAATTTTTAGTTTTTTCATTCACTAACAAATATAAGAAGAAATGAATTGTTGTAATTTGAGGGGTGCATGTTCAGTTGTACCCGACTAAATTGTTGTAATTTGAGGGGTGCATGTTCGGTTGCACTCGACACCCCAATAGATACTCCAGTAAGTTTTTTGGTCCCATTTGTAAGAAGTTGTGAGTTTTTCTATAGGCAAGTTTTGCTCCCCATGTTCAGTAAGCCTTGATTGAATCATGCCTACATAGTTCAATATGTGATCATGTAGCATGTATCCTTGGTTTCGAGCAGCATGAAGCGCTCGCCATGATACATCACAACTATCCCTGGTTTCAAGCAGCATGAAGCGTTGGCCATGGGAGAGATGGTACATCAAGCTGTGGAATAAACCACTGGGTAGGTACGAGGGTGTTAATAGGTGTACTTGTATCTAATCTTGATTTTGAGTCGGAGAATTTCAATCTTTGATTTACAAGGGGGGAGTGTGAGATAGATTATCTCAGAGTTGGTTAGGACCAAGTTTTGTTTAAAGGGGATTGCGAATCATGCCTACATAGGTGGGTATGTGATCATGTAGCATGTAACCATGATTTCGAGCAACATGAAGTGTTGGGCCATGATACATCACAACTATCCCTGGTTTCGAGCAACATGAAGTGTTGGCCATGGGAGAGATGATACATCAAGATGTGAAATAAACCACTGGGTAGGTACAAGGGTGTTAGCAGGTGTACTTGTATCTAAGCTTGATTTTGAATTGGAGAATTTCAATCTTCGATTTACAAGGGGGAATGTGAGATAGATTAATCTCTGAGTTGGTTAGGAAAATGTTTTGTTTAAGGGGGAGTGTGAAGTCTATTGCATTGGATACTGGTGATAATGATAGTTTTTATTGGATGTAATTAAGGAGGAGTATTAAGAAAAATACCTAATTACATCTTTAACTAGTTAATTAGTTAGTTTATGGTTACAAGAGTTAGTAACTAGATAACTTTTTAAACCATATTGTGTAACTGTACATATCCATATTAATAGAATACACATCAAGAGACACATCAACAGTATTGTGTATTGCATCAATTCTGTAGACACATCAACAATGTTGTGTGTTGTATCAATTCTGTCTCTGCTTAATCTTTTCAAATATCGAGCCATTTTCGAAGCTATTCTCAGTTGTCATAGGTCTAAGCCTCCAAATGTGCTCAGAGTCTCGACACGCATTCATTCAACTATATTTGATGGTAATCTCAGGTTCTCATTTTACCAGTCTGAACAAATAACAAAGAGTCCCACACACGATTGTCACAGTTCCGGGAGAGTTTCCAATCGTTATGTATTGTACACTCTGAACACTGCTATGATAGTATTCAACACTGACTAAGACAAAAGAACCCATGAAGGCAAAAACAGGAACATAAGACTAAAGAGGGGATCTTGGCTAAATCTTAGCAAATAATTATTATTTATTTGACACGATAGAGCCAAGCCACTCCCGGCGTTGGACACAAAACTCTCGTTAATATTGTTGTGGAGCCCTTTCGAATCGATATGGGCTTTACAATACAATGCCTGTAAAGGTACTGTTTATCTCAGTTACATTTTTTACACCACATGTCGGTCAAGCCAATTAACGCGTTCCTTGAAATCAAATCAAGTGGGCATCTCTCTTCCAGGTGGAGTAGATTCTCATGCACATGAATATTTGTGATGAAATCATGATATCATTTTTTAAAGCTCTAGTGAGGAAGTTTTATTAATTACAAGCAAATGTACATGGATTTGCAGCAGATTGCTTGCAGCAGATTCCAGATTAATCGGTCAAAACGGGAAATCAGCTTCAGATTAGTTAGTCAAAACAGGAAATCAACTTCCAAATTAGTCAGTCAAAACAGGAAACCAGATCAACGTGGAGACAAAAGGAGCTAAAGTTCTAGCTTGTCATGCCTATAGTTAATAACAGGTTTTATAAAAAGATTGGCAGGTCCCCAAAGATCAGGCTCTTCTAGTAAAAGTAGGACAAGAAAAAATACTTATTGGTAGGCTCTTCTAGTAAAAGTAGGACAAGAAAAAATACTTATTGGTGAAGTCAGCTGACAAAAATTATATCTAGAAAATATATTTAGAAAATCCACCACATAAAAACAAAAGAAACAATCATATGAAAACAAAATGCCACCACATAAAAACAAAAGAAGTAATAAAAATAAAAGAAATAATCATATAAAAACAGAATGCCACCACATAAAAACAAAAGAAGCAATCATATAAAAACAAAACAAAAAAATCAATCATATAAAAACAAAATGCCACCACAAAACAAAAGAAGCAATCATATAAAAACCAAAAAACAAAAGAAGCAATCATATAAAAACAAAATGTCACCACATAAAAATAAAAGAAGTAATCATATAAAAACAAAATGATATATGAAAAGCCATCATATAAAAATAAAAGAGAATTTTCATAAATGACATGTTAAGTTCATAATGAGTATGTTGTAATGGTTTCCAGTCTATATGTATTGGAAAATTGTTTTTGGTTCAATTGAATAACAAGGCAACTGTTTTTCCCTGAAAAAAACAAAAAAATATTGGAAAATTGTTTTTGATTCAATTGAATAACAAGGCAACTGTTTTTCCCTGAAAAAACAAAAAAGTATAAACACTTATAACTGAAACTAAGACCCAGATAACACCCCATTTGGAGAATGAAATCATGATATCTTGATGCCATGTGAAAATACCATTTAACCAGGATGGGTTTATAAAATACTTCTATGGATATTTTCAAGCCGCGACCTCAATACTCTCCATACACTTCTACAGATACATCTGATTTAATCAATTGAACCTGTAGCAATTTGATGGCATGACCATTTTTGAGGTTTTTTGTTTTTTCAGAAATCCGATGATATAAATCTGCACGAAATCACAATTTTATGTTATTTAAATTGTATTTTTAAATGTAGAAATGAATTTAACTTGTTGAAAAACCCTTAAAACATCTAAGATTACAAAGCATTAACCACTCATATATACAAATACAACAATTTTTAACTAAATTTCAAACAAATATCCTAAAAAAATCACCAAAACACATGTATACTGCTAATAGATTCCTCCCTAATCTGCAGAATAATTTTAAACGAAAGTGAAAAGAATTCTGTTATAATCTTAACTGTCTTGACATTGCTTTAGTAAGAGAAAATATCTCACCTTAAAAAACATAAAATTGAATGTTTCATATTATGCAGATTCCTATATAAAAGTTTATAATATATTTTATTTTTATTCTATATATATTATTTCTATTATATTTATTATAAAATGTGTTTTTATTATTAAAATAGCTATTTGTACGAGGCATTTTATATAAACACAAATGAAGGTACAATATAACACTTACGATGAGTATTACGTTAGTACTGAAATTTTATTGAACTTGTTTTATGTTTAGAATGTGGTTATGTAGAGGAAAATGATTAATATTGATGTACTATTTTAGAGTGGAAAAAGATTATTTATTTGTTATTTTTTTATTATAAAGATATATATGAACTAACTTGTGTTAGTTGATGGATTATTTCTGTTTTATAAGAAGCTTTCTAAGCAAAAAAAAAGTTATTAGAGGGTTGAGTAAAAAGTTATTAGAGGGTTGGGTGAATTTTAAGTGGATAAATATTTTTTTCTAGGACATTTTCATGGTGTTTGTCAAAGTCAAAACAAGGTTGTTGAGCTTGGATTTACTTTCTTTCTTTGTGAATCTCATTACTTTATTTTCAAAGCAAATCTTGGCAGTGAGACCAACAACATTGGAGAGTTAATAATATTTTTTTATATGCTGAAATTTTCCTTAGAAAGGGATATGAGAACTCTCCAAGTATTAGGTGACTCCTTACTGATTATTAATTGGATGAGTGAACTAGTACATGTCCAAAGCAAATCAACTAAAATTTATTGCCAGGATATCGAGTTCACACATATAAATAGAGAACATAATCAAGTTGCTGGAAAAATCTCCAAAGAAAACCTCCATCTAATGGAAAATCACTTTGTTCTTTTTGAATGCCATAATGATCATTTTGTAATCTAATGTGGATGTATGTTAATGTTGTCAAGGTAGTCTAATCTAGATGTATTTTACTCTTGTCAAGGTAGTTTAATCTAGATGTATTGTAATGTTATTTGTTATGATCTAGTATGTAATAGGTTATAAGGTAGTTTTTGTGGACCTTTCTTGGGATACCTAATGATTGCAATGTTTGTTCTTCTTGAATAAGAATTACATATTTTCCTTGGAATATATATATATATATATATATATATATATATATATATATATATATATATATATATATATATATATATATATATAATGTTAAATACATTATCCTTATTTTATTACTATCTCTTCATAAAGTGGACTCTGATTTAATATATATTAAATAGGAATTGTTTCATTAGAAGAAAACCAAAACTAAAGAATAAAGCATAAGGATAAATCACACACATATACATAGGCATGTGTATGTGTATATGCGTGTATAAATACTCATTAACAAAACACTCTCTATGAAGGAAGAAGGAGAAGTTGAAACTTAAAATATTGGGGTTCTAGTTACTAGGTGTAAAGATTGTTTAAATTTCAAGAATGTATTATATTGTTTCATTAGAATGTCCTAAATGCCATATGTAGAGGTGAAGAGTTTCTCCAATGTAAAATTCAAATAGAATAAAAACAATTTCCAAGTATATCAATTTATTTTTTTATATTATGATTGAGATATCAATATAAGTATATTTAATATTGTTGTATAAAGCTTATCTTATAAGGAAATGATATTTGTATTCAATTTTTTCTAAATTGCATAAATTATAGATTATTTTTTCTCAAAAGGAGTTCATTTGATTGTTTGACTATACACGTGCATGTGAGTTATTTTTTAGTTTAAAAATTATCATTCTTTCTCAAAACTTGTAACCTTAATAGAGTAGGAAAAATGATCAAACTTAAAATTAATAATGTTTTTAATAATATGATCGTTTTCTTTTATCTTTAATATTTTAATCACTACCAAATAATATAGACACCTTATTTTCATTTATATATATTAAAAATTACATATCATAAATGTTAAAAAAAATGAAAAGAGGACCGAAAGCAACTGAATGAAAGCACCCAACCAAAACAATGACAAAGCAAGGAGACGTTGAAAGTATACCCGTTGCTGCACACAGTTGACAGAGCATTCCCCTCGACCACTCAAAACCAAACAAAAGCATTCCGTCGTACTTCCATCGAAAATCCCCTCTTCATCGGGTCGCTCAAAACCATGTGCTCACATGCAAAAGGCAATGAATAGTCAAGACTGCGCACTGCACGTAGATGAGGCGGTGTGGACGCTCGAAATAACCCAGTAGCCATAGGTAAAGAAGTTTTGGTTTGTTCTCTGTGAAGCAGGTAAAGCTGCATCGGGGGTAAACCCTAGCTGCCTTCCATTTCCTCTGGTCCACGCCTCCTTTTTGGTTGTGAATTTACAATTATTATATATTTATTTTAAAGTTTATAATTATGAGTATGAGTTGGGGTTGGGAATAGCCATTAAAAATGAAGGAGAATCATTAGTTGTACTGTTTAGAAATCATGTCAAGATATCTTTAAACCAACTTTAGGTTACAAGATGGTTCCTGGGTCAAAGGGGGCTTTTGTGTATGAGTTGGGGTTGGGAATAGCCATTAAAAATGAAGGAGAATCATTAGTTAAAAATGAAGGAGAATCATTAGTTGTACTGTTTAAAAATCATGTCAAGATATCTTTAAACCAACTTTATGTTACAAGATGGTTTTTGGGTCAAAGGGGGCTTTTGAGTATGAGTTGGGGTTGGGAATAGCCATTAAAAATGAAGGAGAATCATTAGTTAAAAATGAAGGAGAATCATTAGTTGTACTGTTTAGAAATCATGTCAAGATATCTTTAAACCAACTTTAGGTTACAAGATGGTTCTTGGGTCACTAAGTAACAACTTTCATTCTTAAGCTCATTTGTTATATTTGGGTAATAAACAACATAAAACAAAGTAGACATGGTTGATGATAACGAGGTCAAAGGACTGGAATATAAGAGTGGAACTTTCAAAGAGCAAAAACCTAATCCATTGGGCATAGAGTCTCATTTAACACAACATATTTACTAAGCATCATATATGAATTCAGAAACATAACACATGCAAAGTAACTTACACAGTCTTTGATCGACAATAGTGGTGGTCATACCAAATTGTTGTGTTAAATGCATATAAAAGAATGAGCCACGAATCCATGAAGTAATACTTGACCTTGAGAAATTACAATAATCTTACAGACTTGATAACAGAGAACACAGTTTCACTACCAAAAATATTCCCTTATTAGATCAGTTACCCACATAGATCATAGAGATCATAAACACATGTAGAAAATAGAGATAAAACATACACAGACAACAATCACATGAGACACCGTATTTACGTGGTAAAACCCTCAGGGTGAGGGAAACATCCATGGGACAATGGCATAATCAATATATTAGCATAAACCAGGAGATTACAACCATAACTTGGCAACCAGGCAGCCCCGGAGAGGGCTTGAAGCCCCAACTCAATATTTGCCTCTATGGGCTACATATTTAAGCCATTTCTCCTTCAGTTACATAAAACTGAATACATTGAATGCTGCCCCTGTTCTTGCTAATTAGTTTTAACTAAAACCCAAGAATACTATCTTGTTGAAAACAACCGTGAATTGGTTGTCACATTCCAACAATCTCCACCTTGACAACAATTAACCTGATGTCATGCCATTGTCCATTCATCACCTTCTTGCAAGCTGAAGATAGGTGATATCGGTGCTTTCAGAACCAAAGCACCCATTTCACTGCTCCACCTGGATTTGTCATGTGACCACCGACAACACCAACTGCATGTGAAATATCTCATCCTTTCATCGCAATCATCAATCTTTCTACTAGCACACTATACACGAGACATATAACCCTTTCTTCATCAGTTGGACACAAACCTGAAGAAAACTTATAACAGAAAGACAAAAAATATTTTACCGTTTTCACATCATTCATACCAAATTTCCTGAGTATCATACCATGTACTCTCGTTGTGATAACCCAAAACTTACCATCAATCCCGTCTCTATGTATTTCTATGCTCAAGATTGTTTTGCTGCTCCCAGATCCTTCATCTTTAACATCCAAGTCAATTGAGCCAACCTGTTGATCTTGGCCATGCTACTGCTTGCTATAGGTGTACTGTCAACACTCTAAACACCAAGATAGTGAGTACCATAAAGACAATGGTTACAGTTACTTCTTGTAAAACTTGACTCACCATGAAGGATTCAACATCTTGTACAAACTTGCCTGCTCGAGTTTCATGCGATACAATAATTACTTGAGCTTTACAAACAACTCTCTTGTGGCGATCTTGAGCACCTTCAGTGCTCCACCTCGAAATCTGTATTCGAGACCTTCACCAAAAAACAGACGAAGCCAACCAAGTGAGATTGACACAAGCTCCCCTCCAGACAACTTTCAATGGAGTCCTAGCTTAACCTTAACATGAACATTCACTTGACCAAAAACCAGCCAAGCCAACCATGTAAGCGTTCACCGCTCACCTCCGGGCCACTTAATAACAGAGTTACAACTAGCATTTAAGCAAGCTTCATTACATGTTATTACATGGACATAAAATCACAGGCCCCTATCACCTAAGTCTAAGTCTAGACTTAACTGGTTGAAAAATAGGGGTACGCATGCCTAACAAGGTCTTACATCCATATGCCCAATTACATGTAATAAGTTTACATTGCAAGTCCATCAAAATAAATGTTCATATGTTAACATTACCGTTGTTACACCTCGAGCCTTCACCTCTTGAAAACATAGTGACACAAGATAAACTTATCATGAAGTAAGTGTGGAAAAACAAAACACCCCCTCGCCATCAAAATATTACCATACAATGACGACCTTTACAAAATCAATGGCAAGAAAAATGATTCTATGCTAAAGTTTTAACCCAACACCAAATGTAATTTAAAAAACTATAACATATATCATACTTAGGCTTTTGCCTAAAACAACCTACACATATATGTCAAGATAATTTATCCAAACCTTTTTGG